>JAZHYW010062325.1:0-57281 GCA_037355805.1 Ixodes ricinus | reverse complement strand
ATTAATGCATTGCTACCTTTAATGTTTTCTAGCCGAAAAAACCCTTCCGATTCTTTCTCTCACCCAGCGTAGGAGTGATCTTTTATGTCGTCCCTTTGATTCCAAAAGCTTTTCAGACGTTGTAATCCGCATAAAACACGCAACATTTATGTATATAAAAAAAGAGGAAAAGACCTGGAAGCCGATATACGCGCAAGTGCAGAAGCGTACTCAGACCCGCGCAAAACTCATCGGTCTTCCCCCTTTTCTTTTTGTTTTTTAGGGAAAAAAGATACGCGTTTGGGGTAACAAGGGAAACGTCTGGGGAAAAGAAAGAGGGGGAGGGCGGAGAGCTTGACACTCTGAAAAGGGGACGACACTGAGACACGAGACGGCGATTCTGTTCGTCTGAGATATAGAAAGGTTGGAGCAATCCCTCTTTTTCTGTGTCGCGACTCCCCAATTTCTGTCTTTTTTACTCGTCTGTGTCTTGTGTGCTGGCTTTTGTTGCGCAAAATTGTTGGGGTAGAGTTTGCGGTGCTCGCCGTTCTTTTTTTGACGTCCTGCATCTTGATTTGTAGTCTTTCTTTACCCGGGCGCACGAAGACGATCCTAATTTCGATTCACGATGACGGATGAACCCGGTGTACCAAAAAAAGCCAAGTTGTCTTCGCGCTAAAAACAAAAAAAAGGACACGCTAAGAGGATCGGTCGTAGTCTTGATTTCGTCCCGAACAGGTTATATATTGTTTTTCAGGTTGACGATGAGTCAAAGGGTGTAAAAGCAAATAGGTAGGCCTGAACTCTTTTACTAACCGTCAACACTTGTAAAAGTATCCATAAAGATAAACTGATAGTGGGATAGCCCGCACAAATCGTATAAAAACAAAAATATATAACATCGAAAATGAAACACGAAGTACTAACCTTGTCCAGGACATGTCACGGCCGAAAACCCCACACTAACTTCTTCGATAAGGCGGGAGCAGTGTACTCGAATCGACAGCACACCCATTATGGCAAAGTGGTTTTAGGCTTTCAGCCATTTCTTTTCATTGACAGTGCATCAATCAAGGAACGTCTGCTACCCGGCGCTGGAGTAATTCTGGACTAGTTTAGCCTATATTTTCGTGTTGCCAGAAATTATAAGCAAAATGTTGGCTTTGATGTCATAATTAATACACCTATTGATGTTATTTGAGCGTTATATGAGGTGTATATATATATATATCAATAAAGAAACAAAAGTAATTACGCAATCGAGTTGGCGTAAAATGAACACAATGACAAAACCGCCGAGACTAGTGTAAAATAAAATAAAAGGTCAAACATGAAGTCGCGAGACTTCGTGTTTGTCCTGTCCCTTGTTTTATTTTAGTCCAAGGGTTTTTAGCAATATGTTTGGCACCGTTGAATAAGATTTGTTTAGGAGTGGAAAGCAATGTTGATGCACCCACCAGGATTTTGTGGCTCCGTGGGCGAATACTACTACGCCGCAATGATGCGCTGTCGTGTATGATTGTGCTAAATTGTATACTACTGCGACGGCGCTACGCTTCCAAAGTTGTCATAACTAGGGATGCCGCGAACTTTTTCGAACCGAAGTTTCGATGATCGAATCAAGCGGTTCGAAAGGTTCGAAAGATTGCGAATTTTCGAACTTTCTATATCGTAAAATTCGACAGACGTCGAATTTTCGAACTTGTTAAACTAAGAAGTTCGACGCTTTTCGAATCGTCGAACTTATTACGCTAAAAAATTCGATTCCTTTCGAACTTTCGAACTTATTACGCTGCAAAATTCGATGCTTGTCGAACTTTCGAACTTGATAGACCAAAAAATTCGATGATTTTCGAACTTTCGAATTTCTTGCACTAAAAAGTTCGAAGCTATTCGAACTTTCGAACTTCCTACGCCAAGGAATTCGAAAGTTTTCGAACTTTCGAACTTATTTCTCGAGAGAATTCGAAAAGTTTCGAACTATCGAATCCTGAAAAATCAAAAGTTCGACGAACTTCGAACTTTAAGGGTAAAAGTTCGACGTTCGTCGAACTTCGAAAGACCGGCGGACGGTTTCATTTGAATTCAAGTAGTGAGGTACATTCGTATTTTTTTTCTCTCTAATTTTTACATGCGGTGCTGCGTCCCTTACGAAAGACAATGCCGTTTATTACAATGTTCTGGCACGCTCAGTTTTAAAGAAATAAATTCCCGAAGGGGCGACGGAGGACGACGGGTTTTTGACGATTGTCGTTTGTGCCATATTTGAAGCGGGCTAAAGCCGAAGCTATTAACGCTTGAGATGTTAAACTTTTTAAGAATGATCTATGTATAGCTTAGGTAAGTGTCGTCTTAAGATGTGATTATTTTTACTCAAGATGAGTTTCGAAGAAATGTCCAAACATTTATCTACGGGCAATTATGCTCTAAACTTGGTATTTTGTTTTTCGTCTAAGTTGCTTGAGGTATCGCATTTAAATTAACACCACAGACAGTATATATAATTGCCATCTGCAGAATACAAAATCATGTATTTATTGTTTTTTCACGTTGAGGAATAAATTAAGTCAGGGGGAAGATTTCTAATATTAATCAAATTCAAGACGTCATTAATTTTTTTTTTGGCTTTACGTTTTTGGGATGTGTTTCTTTTAGCCTGTACACATTTGAGTAGGAGAAACTTGTTTCGAAGTTCTGAGCTTCTGAATATGCAAGAATACAACACTTCCGGTGGGATCTTTATAGTTTCTTTCTTTTTTTTTCTCCAGCTTTTTATCCCCGCATTTATTGTTATATTTATCTTTCTTTTACCAATGGCACAGTTATAGAGGTCGAAAAGACATAGCTTTGAACTTCCGAACCTCTAAGCATGTGACAAGTAGTGCCTTCTGACAACGAGTTTCCGAAAATGACCACCTACGGCGTCTACGCGATCTTTTATGCAGTGAAGAGCGACAGTAGTTATACATACACATAAATAATTTCAAATTAAAATAAGTTCGACCGCGCCCTCTTTCCCCGTATTGTTTTCTTTAACAGTCCGAAATATCTGGAAGGAGGCGAAGGGGGGCTAGAGCACCCCTCTCCCCCGTTTTTCCTCTTCCGACGCCACTTGTATGGTAGAACGCTCCTCGACCTCCAGTTGTGTCGGCTTCTGCACTTTTTGCGGGGCGTTTCCTCCGTCCCGGAAAATAAACCTCCAGGACAATTACAAACTTAAATTACTATATGCCAGCGTCACTCGGGCGGCGTTCGATCGGATTACTACCGGCGTGCAAGGGGTGGGGAGGTAGTTTGCCAGGTCGCTTCAAGGTTTTTCTGAGCCTCAACCTCCTGCCCGCCCCTGGCCGTTTCGAACTGGGTGAGTATCGTAAAACAGTGCGTTCGTGTGACCACTACTGCGCAATGCACGTTAAAGACCCCCCCCCCCTGGGCTGGTGGTCAAAATTACTGATCTATGGTCACACGCCACTCTGTACTGGCAAATATTCCAGCACATCCGGGACACTCGTCGTCTCATTTAATTGCCTGACCAACTTCGCGGAGTCTAAATATCACACCCTAACTTTTCTAAACCTGATTTCGTGAAAACCAGTGAGTCGTGAAAACGTTATTTCAAACTGAAACTGTGGAGGAACATTAAAACCGGACTTCGAACGTTGAAAACTTGGACTAAAAAAAGATTCAAAACCTTCGAAGTTTTTTTTTGTTTTTTTTAAATTAGTTTTAAATGAGAATCGAAACTTTCGAACTTTTCGAACTTTATGTAGAAAGAAATTCGAAATCTTCGAATTGTTCGAACTTTATATCTATAAAAATTCGAAGCGTTCGAAATTTTCGAATTTTATATCCAAAGAATTTCGAAATCTTCGAATTTTTCGAACTTCAGATCCCAAGAAACTCAAATTTTTCGAATATCTCGAATTTTTAAGTTAGGAAAATTCGAAATCTTCGAATTTATCGAACCTCAAGTAAAAGAATATTCGAAATATTCGAAACCGAAATTTTAAAAACCGTGAAAGCTTCGAACTTTTCGAATTCGAAACTCTACTGTGATCGAAAGTTGCGAATTTTTCGAAGTCGAACCTCGGTCGGTACGAAAATATCGAAATTTTTCGAATGCGAACCTCTGTTCGCTTCGAAAATATCGAAACCTTTCGAAATCGAACCTAGGGTGGTTCGCGACATCTCTATTATTAACTGCTTGAAACTGAGTGGGACAAAAGGCAGGGACGAAGGAAGAGACATAACAGAGGATGCGCTGGATACAAGGCTGGGGGCGATGCATCGCAGACGGCCGTTCATATGCTCAGCTGCAACTTTAGCTGGTTATCACTGTGAAAGCCTGAAGATGATATCATTGCTGATTATTTTATAAATAACGAATTCCAGCTGCTTGCCGCAGGGATCTTGTCATGGGAAGTATCTTCAGCGAGAACTAAGGACGCTTCCAAGAAAACTGCAGGCCGGTAAAGCCTTTGCTTTCTGGTCAACCCGGTACAAAAATTGTATAGTGCTTTAGCAATAAATAATTTAGAGAAAAATGGGCACTCAAGCTAAAAACGTTCAGCCTTTCCACTCTGGTGAAGAAGGAAGAGCAGCGGAGTTGAAATTCAACGCAGTGGAACTTTAGGCGATAGCGGCTTCGCGGCGGTTGCGGAACCATTCGCGCTGCTGCGCACATCGCCGCTCGTTCCGCTCCCGCCGTTCTTCCTCCGAAAGATGGTTGCCGCCATCTATGAGCGACGGCGGCAACCAGTTGTCTGAGTTGCCGCCGTCGCTCGTAGATGGCGGTAGCTGTCCAGAGTTCGGTGTCATCATTTCTTTGCTGGTGAACACGATCCTGGGGAAACTAGCCCTTAACAGCTTAGCTGTAAAAAGCCTTATTTCAACATTCATGAAGTGCGAAAAATGCACAAAAAGGGACGTTCTCTTACCGACTACGGCTACGGAAAGGGATTCTCGGCCATTTAAAATAACTTCATTTAATTTTTTTTTCAAATTTTAACTTAAATATTTTGGGGTCTGTAACTAAGGCGACATGATGATTTCTTAAGCAAAAGGGGTGGTAAAAGTGTGGTTCATTTTTATTGACGTTCATTACTCTGCCCATTTGTTTCGGCCTGGGTACTGTTACGATTAACAAACAAGTGTATGAAAAGATACAGAGAAACGACTTTGTGATGGTCTGCAGCATAATCACTTTAGAAATATCAATGAAATGGTTGTCCTCGATACAAAGCCAAGCCCATCAAGTTAGCGACACTAATTCGCCAAAAAGTTGCCAAGTCAGGCTGTTCTCTGCATCGCCAAGTAATTTCCGATGTGGAAGACATAAGCCAAACACGCTCCGCGACAACCAAAGGACCAGCTGTGAAGCCTAATTTTGGAATTTTTTCGGCAATCCAGGTCCAAAGATGCCAGTTGGCCACCGAACAACTAGGCAGTGAAGCCTGGCAATGCAAGTGATTTGACAATTCAGAACCAAAATACCCAAACGCTGGTCAATAAATATTAAGTTTACTTATACCTTGGCTTTTTTTTAGGAGCTTTCAGGGCCCAAAATTGCCAGACGAAATCCAAAATTTGGCTCATTGGAACCTGTTGCTTGGGTTTATGAAACGAAAAACTATGCTCTCGGAAAAAAAACGTGCAATTCGATTTCGTTAATATAGTACATTACAAACACACTGAGTTTGTGGGCTCAGAAAAAAAAACACTATATCCTTAGAACAAAGTGTATCCCGAGAGCATAGGAATATGTAACTAAGCTAATTTGAAGTAATATATTCAAGTGCGCTTCATTCACTCAAATATATGACTAACGTACATGAGGGAATTCTTTTGCATGTCCTGCAAAATTTGGTTTCTAAAGATTGTGTTGTCTACAGGAGCATAAACAATTTTTTTTATTTATTATACTTAATCTTGCTGCGCCTCCTAAGGCTGTCTTGCAGAAGAAGGGGGGGGATAGCAAGTTGACGTTTTCTCCCATAATTTGAAGAATTAGAATCTGACCTCTACTTGTGCGCCAAGTGTGATTGTACAGCACCAAGCATGAGGACAGCTTGTGTTCAGGCGTGGCTACTCCACGACCGGCTGCTTATGCGCATCAACATAACTTCCAGACACTCGAAGCGGGAACAAAAGGCATGATGGGAGAGTGAGCTTAAAGGAACTGCGTTGCAAGAAAGCCCGGAAATGAAAAAGGTGACATGGAGTTGCACAGACGGCTGAATGTCAGAGAGATATGCAGAAGAGATAGAGAGGGGGACCGTAGGCAGGGGAAGGGAAAAAGAGAAGCCAGTTATCATCGAAGAAAAAGAGCAGAAGCATAAGAGAGAAATATGAACCGGAAAAAAAGCAAATCATCAAGAAGCACCTGATAACAGGTGGAATATGGAGAGAGAGAGAAACACAAACAGAAAGAAGAAGAAAAAGAAACAAAGAAAGGATCGGAAGATTAGAAAAATTTGAGTATAATCTCAACTTGCCAGATGATTTAGTCGCAGTTAACTTTTCAAGATCACGTTGCAGACGCGCCGTTCTTAAAGGGGTCATGAAACGCTTTTCCAACTTTTTCCTGTTCAGCTTTCCCCCTCAACTCATAAATCGCGCATTCCACCAAACAGTTCAAGAGGCCGAAAAGAGGGGAGGCCCTCTTGCTCGGAATCTGGTTTGTATACACGGACAGAGCCATTGTCCCCCTAGAAGATTAGCCCGACGCCTCAAAATTCAGACAAAAGTTGCTTTCCCCACCCGTTCACCCCGAAGCTGACAGTGCTGTGGAACCTACGTGCTCGTTGGGCCAGCCACACTTGCCACGTGATCACTCTCTTCTGCGCGTACCGACGCGCAGAGAATGAGGTCAAGTGATGAAAGGGAGGTGGCTGATTGCTCCGGCAAGCGCGTAGCTTCCACCACAATGTCAGCTTAGGGGTGAAGGGAATAAGTCAGGTCTGGTTTCGTGTGACGTGCGTTTGGACCCGATGACGCGCTTTTGGAACCGCGGATGTATCACAGTGAAAAGGCAGAGAGCTTACGAAGGGAGGAGGTACGAAATAGTCACGCTGTGTTTTCAAATTTTCGCACTGAAAGTCAGGCTTTTGACTTTCTACCTTTATTTCTTTTGGCCCACTGAACGATGTGCTCTTAGTAAAATCCCAATCTAAAATGATTTATCCCAACCCAAAATTCGCTTCATGGGCCCTTTAAGATGGCAAATCTCTCCAATGTTTTCATTATATTTGCTTTCTCTCTCTCTCTGCTTCCTGTTCTCAAACGTATACATTATTATTTTTTATCATCGTCGATAGGTGTTGGTAGTGATTCAAACTTAAACGTAACTGTGCCGATGTTTTTTTTCTTGCCTAGAAGTATATAATTGCAACCGATTTTGTCGTCATTGTGCATTCTACACGTAACTGGAAAGTACTATAGCTACTCTTTGCATGTAAACGTAACTGTCACATGTTTGTAAAACTGTCGCTGTATTTGCAAATGAAATAGAGTTAGTCTCGAATAACATCAGCTGTAACCTAATTAGCTACTTTATAAGAATAACGCATGCAATTTCGGTCTTGGCTATACGCAATGTCAGGGACCTAACGTCCAAAACAACAGCAGCACGTCGATGACGACCAACGAAAGCAGCTTCCCACCGGTACCTTCGCCAACACCAGCCCTCTCCAAACATCGTTTGATTCTCTAGCAACTCAACGGTGCTCCGGGGAGGTGCTAGATCCCACGCGCAGGAACGAAACCGCAGGAGCCACGCACACACACACTGTCAGCTGGTTGGGGTCCCTGCCTCCCTGCGGCCATCTCATGCATTCGGTGTTGCCCGCAATCCATTCGCCCACTCATTCGTTCGCTCACAACCAAGCCAACCGGCCCCAGACAGGGAACAAAATGAACGCACAAAAAATGAGGGAACACTGAAACCCGACACGGCTCTGGGAGTGTCACTTCCCCGCAGCGCATGCACGCGCGCGCGCGTGCACGGGGACGGGAGAGTTACACGTCACGAATCTCCCCAACTCCCCCCCCCCCCCTCTTCCCGACACTCGCTTCTCTTCTTCCCCTTCTCTCTCCTTCGTTTTCCTGGCGAGGAGTTGTACGTTTACATCTAACAAACCGATGCCCTTAGTTCCGAGCCCCACTCTACCCCAACTACTCTCACCCATCCTCGACATTTCTTTTCTTTGTTCTTCATTTTGTCCGCTTCAAAAACCAAGCTGCAAAGGAAGGCAGAAAGAACCACGCATTTCCAACCACAACTTAACAACTCCCCAAACTGCCCCCGCGGCCCATCGTCAGCAAAACCAGGAGCCCTACTAACCAAACAAACCGGAAAAACCAAAAGCGATTTCAAAAGAACGAAGAAAAAAGAGAAAGACTAACCGCAGCAGCAACGACAGCAGGGCCAAAAGTTAAGCCTAACCTTCATCCCCACAATCCCCGCTCCCCCATTCAGCACCACCGCACCAGAGTCCCGTGAAACAAAACAAAGAACACGCACGCACGCAGAAAGAAAACCGCGAGGACGCAACCCCCTCGCATAATACATAATGCCCCCCCCCCCCCCCCAGCGTGGCACCGAAGAACCCCAGCGTGATATCCGGTCGTGTGGCGCATCCCACAATGCACCAAGCGCGTGCCACGTAACCGGATACTCTCGACCCCGAGACGCGACCCGAGGTCTCCACGCATGCGCAGTATAATCAAGCCCCCCCCCCCCCCCCGGGGGCCTCCTCTTTCCTCCTTTCCGTTTGTGCACTCCCCGCTGTGCGTGGTCACACGATTACGTGGATTGTGATGTCATAATAGGGCTCGTCGCGGGCCGCATTGGAACGCCCATGTCATCAGAATGAGTCTGCATTGTGACCGCTCGCTCACTGCATGCAAGGACATTAGTCAAACTGGCTGTCGGGGATGCACTCTTGATTTGCTGGGGACTCCTCCGCTAAGGGACGGTGGCGGGGAGTTAGGGTCTTTCTTGCCGTCCTTCGTTTTGTGTGGGCAGCGAGGACTCTTTTAATGTGAACGACGTCGCATTAACTGATGGCTCTCGAACCTTTCCATCAAGTGGGTCAGAGATGCTTTTATTTGCCGAAGGTTACGTTCTCGTCTGGCCCCCCAAGTGGGAAGCTTTTTCCAGTACTTTGCTGGCGCTTTTAACGCGGGCGAAAATGCCGAGTCACTGGGCTCTTAACGCACGCGCCGTTTCGGATATTCCGCGGAACATACGCTTGCTCAGAGAGCGTTTTACAGCCCAGTAGACAAAGATTGCAGCGCGATAGAAGGTGGTTATTTCAACGGTCATTAGGCCTATTGCTCTCGGCCACGGGGCACAAGCGCATTCGTGAGACACTCCCATCTAATGCATGCATGGATCCATAGCCTCCTCTATACTGACAAAGCCTGGCAGATCGCCTCGAGACGCGGCCGCCGAAAGTCAAAAGGTAGAACGGCAGACAACGGATGAGAGAGAGAGTCATGTAACGATAGAATGTCCGTTCGTGCTGCTGGCGTTCTTAGCGCTACCGCTTCTTTTCTCGTCGGGTTTAAGAACCATGGTTCGGGTCCTCGCCGCTGCAAGAGCTGTGTGCTGAGTACCAGATTCCCCAAGAAATGCTTTCTGCTACCAGACCTTCGCGCTCCAAATCTGCGACCGGGCACTCTATGGCTCTGTCATCGAACTGCCAGGCTTTGTGAGTATGGAGGAGGCTATGATGGAGCATAAAGCGGCGCTGGAGCGTTCGATCACGCACAAGCCACGGCGGCCGTTTACAAGCGTGTGTCAGAATCTGTCTACGCGCGGTAAAGAGAACGTCTGAAGGAGTTATACTTCGTTTCACCTCAAGTTCAGACGCAGCCGACGCCACGAGCTGAATGGACCAATCCGACATCGTCAAAAGCGCACCATCATCGTGTTTGATGGTCCATCCGGCACGATTAAGTAAGCCTGTCGGACTTTCAAAGAAGTCTGATTGGCCATCAAGAAGGTATGTTGGGCCATCAACGAAGGTCTGTTGGACCATCAAGAAGGTATGAAGGTCCGTCAAGAAAGTGAGATGTGCCACCAAGAAGGTGTGATGGTCCATCAAAAAGGTCTGATGGGCTATCAAGAAATTTTGATGGGCCATCAATAATTTCTGATGGTCTTTTCGATTGGGCTATCATTACTCAACCAATAATAAACAAATGGCCCCGTGAATTGCATTTTTGACGCTGCTTGACTGCTCCCATTGGCTCGTAGTGTTGGCTGCGTGTAAATTTAAAGTGAAACGAAGTATTATAAAAAGTTCTAGAATCAAACAAACTCTGCTTGCTTTTTCAGTATCTTATCAAATCGATAAGACTTTTCTCGTAGCTTTTCTTGTAGATTATTTTGTTCTTGTTTTTCTCTTGCATACATTTATATCTACCAATAAGGTTCTGCCAGCTTAGCGTTCGCTATCAACGTGTACAGTCGTAATGACAGACAATCGAAACGCGACAGAGAAAGATTCAACTCTGCTCGTGAGTGCGTGGCGCAAACTTGAAAGCTACAGGCCCAGAGGATATCCGAGCCCCACTTAAATAAGTTATCAACTAGAGTATCGCCACTCCCTTCCCAGATTGGCTTGTGAGCGCCGCAAATTTGTTGCCGAGTGCAGATCGAGCGCAATCGGCCAAAGGTTGCGGTGCGAAAATCCGTCTTCTTGATCTCTCTAGGGAGCGCAAGTTCGTCTGCTTCTATTACAGGGGTTGTGGTGACCTCAGAACGCTGAGCTCTGATTGGCTCTGATCGAACAAAAGTGGGTAGACCTAAAGCAAGCTGCCTTGGGGTCTACCACTCTCCTTTGAACGATCGAGAACCAATCAGAGCGCGGTGTTCTAACGTCACCACATCACCTGCAAAAGAAGCAGACGAATTTGCGCTCCGTGTAGACACGGCGTCAGGAAACTCAAGCGATATCATTTTACTCCGTCGTGGACTGTTCCAACATTTATGGACGACGGAAAAGCGCTACCTGCAATTTCGGATAAAACCTCAGTAAACCGGCAACAATGATCTTAAGCAACAACATGGCTAAAGTGTGCTTACTTTGAAGTAACGTTGTTCTGAAGCGTAACTTACCAAGTGGTTCCAGAAGACATTTGGTCAGCTAGCTATAAACAGGTGCAGTAACCTATCACTCTACCAAGCATGAAACGCTACTATTAATTTTTTTAACATCATTTAAGTCTGCGAAGCATAAACTATTAGGGACACCATTAATATGGGATGATTTGATCGTATATAGACTAGACATGTTGACAATAGGTAGGGTTGAATATGCAGGCACTATAGACAGCAATTCTGGACTTTAGTCTGCACCCGGTGCATAGTCTGCAGATCTAAATCTCGGCTTTAGAAAATAAATATTCGATAGTTCTCACCCGGTGCACAGTCCGCAGCCGCAATGTGCACGACAACGCTCTAACGTTCGATATCTTAACTTGCGGAAGAACATGGAAAACCTAAATCTTTTGGTGCAACCTCTGATGCTCCTCCGTGGCTTCCTCGAGGTTTTCAAGTTTTTCCAACAAACGTTCACCGCCTTCGTAATCCGTTGGAAAATATCAGTGACGCTCGAATTTCCGTGATTCCGCGATTTTCGTACAAGCTTTGCCCTCTCCATCACGCCCCTAGACAACAAGGTCGTAGCACTGAATTTGCGGCTACACCCACAGAGGCCAACGCGCGGCATAGATCCCATATTTTGTTTCATCATAAGGCCCAATCACACGGGACCATTTCCTCGCGTTTTCTTGCATTACGTTTAAGTCACCAGAATGTGAGTGCCCCGAATGTCGCTTGCTAGTCTACCCCTTCAACTGGTTACCACGATACCACGCTTCATGTAAAGCACAGATGTCTTGGTGACTCTCTACGTAACCCGATGTAGGTTAAGTCTGAGGCACAATCGAAGGCTGGAGCCCATATAAACACTGACACACGACACATGCTAGAAGTGCTGGTAACTAACTCGAAATTCACCGCTCTTGATTCTTTGCTTAGCGGGTAATGGCACACGCAGAAAGAGATTACAATGGCTATGACCTTGTGCTTTTGATGCTGTCCGATGCCGCTATTAGCGCGTAGCGTCGGCTACAGTTAAGGTGAAAGTTGGAATTGAGGTGAAACAAAGGATAAACACATATGAGTACTGCGTTATTTTTCGACTGAAACTCATTCTCATACACAATGTGGACAGCGCGCGCACATAATGTGGGCGAACGCGAGCTTGTCGTGAGCAGCGCGTCGGCGTAAATGTCAGGGCCGAAGTTACACTAAAACACTAGAAATTATTTACCGAGATGAAGCTTTATTCGTTTTATTTACAAGGAAGAGTGTCACTGAGGTTCCCTGATGTATGCGTGCACACATATTTAGTCTACGCTAAGAGAAGATGATCACGTGGTAACGTTTCGTTATAATCAGCAGCTTCCAGATTTCAAAAACCCCCTGCCCTCCAAGTTAGAAAGAAACAGTTAAAAAACAAAACTGCGCATAGTGAAGTAAAAACAAATATACTAGAGTCGTAGGGGAGGCACGCATTTCTATTGTGGCTATTATGAACGTTATTACTTCCATTATTCCTTTATGATAACGATTTTTTTTCTCCCTTCGCCCACCGTGAGCAAACATAATAACGCTCGGATTCGAAGAATGAAAACAGACTACGACCCCCGAACCCAAACCATACCAATAACCTAATAAAAAACACGAAAAAGAAAAGAAGACAACTAGGGAGAGGAATGATGGGTGTCCCCATCTGGCGGCATAAAGGTCCAACAGGAGACGGGCCGAACTCGTGAGCGGCACGCGTCGTGGGTATCCAGTTTCGCGGTCGCGGTGCGAAGGGTGAACCTCCCTCGGTCGTATATTCCGAAATCGAACAGTTGGCCAAGGTATCGGCTTTCAGGCTGGCTTTTTTCGGGGAAGGCGGCTCGTGCAATCAGGACCTACCACAGTCCTCCTGCGTCGTATCTTTCCCTCAAATTGGGCGGAATTGGATATTTCTTTTATTTGTGGGGAGTAAGTGTCAGATGGACAGGGCTTCTGAGAACATTGCCGAATATGCGTACCTTATTTATCAAAGGTTCTTGGCCCTGCAGTGGTTGTATAATTTATATATCTTTAAATTATTTTCAAGAGATTTTGAAGTCATTTTGGGCATATTTCTAACAGCCGTGATTTTCGCCTCTTAGCGGGTTCAATATCGTCCTTGCTTTTTTTTAAACATGAAAGTATTTTCTTAGTGGAATACCCTCGCCCCAGAAATGTGTCGGTCAGTTAGTCTGTCCGTTCAAAACTTTATTCACTAAATATAACGAAAATAGAATTGCTGTATAACAATACACCAATTGAGGTCGCGTCAGACGTTATAGATCATGCGGATAGCGTTTTCTTTTCACGCTCAATCTAGTGAGATATTTTCGTCGAGTTACCTGACGTCACATGACATGACGCCGTGAAATCAGGTGACACCAGGAAGGTGCAATGACGTCACGTGCCGAGGCCGCGTCGAGAGACGTCGGTCACGTAAGGTTACGTGATGGCAGGTCAGTTGACGTCAATTAGTAAACGGCATTTCCTCCTCTACTCCTTCAAACGACCAGTTAATATATTTTCAATATATTGAATTGATCGCTCCTTAGGTTCAGTATTTCATGCATTATAGTACTGTAAAAATGAAAGTCGCTGGCTATTTTTTTAATGCAAAAAAATAACTAGATATTTTTTTGTAAAAAAAGCATTGGAATAATAAATCTGCCAACTGATATCCAAGCTTCTAATAAGGATCAGAAAACGAGGGGACCGCGTGACGTTAAGTAAGTTGACGCAATAGAGTAGAAGAGAAATTAATATGCCGTGCCTTTTAGGTTTCTTGTCGCTGCGGGTACCGTTCCCAGCGAAACTACTTTTTGAAGGCAAGCTGGAGAGTTTCGTGGAAAAAGAACGAGTTAGAGGTAAGTTCCAGCGTAGTTTTGCCCGTGAATTCGCATATCACAAGTATTTGAACCGAATGTGTCCTTAGACGCGATAAAAACCGAAAAACCAAACTGCTAAGTGTGACGTCATATCCGGAAGTTTCAACTGCCTTGCGCGTGCCGGTTGTGACGGAACGTGTGCAGTTTGTTTTGACTGTTCGGGTAAGGCTTGCGAAAGGCGCGCAAGTCTTGAGATCTCGGTATAATACGTCACGATCCTCTCCTCTCACCGAACACCCCGGGAAGGAAGGGCTCCAACGCTAGTTTGAAAGCGCTGTTGTAGCTACTTGGCGCAACCATCTAAAATATAATAGCAATATTCGTGGTCCTGGATGCCAAATGAAGACGATTTAAGTGCATTTTCTCGAATACACACCAGCTGCAGTTTCCTATTAATCTCTGCGGCATTAAAGTAATAGAACAAGTACGCCAGGAAAATACAAAATCCGACGCTCAATCAAGAAAAGAATGCTGAACATTAGCTAAGGAAGTGCTCCCACATCCTTAAGATTTGAATCGCTTAGAGTAAATCAACAGGCCAGGTCTTGACAAGTGTAATTAGATGAATGAACAATAATATCTGAGTACCACCTATCTAGTGAAGTGGACGGCGAACAGAAATATTTACGGGCTTGAGTTGAGCTAGTTGGTGCATTACATCAAGCTCACCACAAAGAAAAACAGTACTTGCGGTGTGCCACGTCCTGCTAAAGCTCACCTCAAAAGAAAAACAGTATTAGAGGTGTGTCACGCACTGCTGGAGATGTCAATCTGGGTTGTATGTGGAATGCATGTGGGTCTCATTTCATTTAATTTCATTTCATTTTATTTCATCCTTAGATTGTATAGCGCTTTAAGGATGAGCAGAAAAGAAGAAGCACGCAGTTAAAGGTTCAAGAAGAGGAAGAAGCATTAAATCCATAGTTGGTAGTCCAGCAGTATCTCTATCTCTGTCCCTTTCTTCAATCTCGGTTTTTTTACGTTTTCTCGTCTCCCAAGTTCAAGCTGGCCCTATCCTAGAAATATTTTACATCTGGTATCAAGGCAGAGAGTATAGGGGGATTATTGGGAACATATAAAGGATGGACACATCTTTAAAGAAAGAAGTGCGATTCTATATCTCGCACACAAAGAGGTGAATGTTGATTGTAATGCAATGATGCAAACGAGCTGGACAAGAGTAACGATAATCCTGTAATGTAAAGATGCACCAATCTCCTAGCTGTGTTCGGAGATTTCTGTTTGTCCTTTCTCCTTGTTCCCCTTCTCCGGGAATTCTTATCGTTATTGTTGTCCAGCTCGCTTGTACTTTTGCATAATTTGCATTATCATCATAACCCTTAAATGCAGGCTGTTCACCCTTGTTGGTGTTAGACTGGTGGCGGCTGTTAAAATCAGTTTGCTCTACTGACGTCTAACTCCTGGTTATCACCTTTGCTGGAGCGCTCTACTGGAAATGAAAAGGTCTTTAATTAAACACCAGGACCAGGCGGATTTTTTGCAGTCGTACACCAGTCCTCTAGTTGTGTTTGGAACTTTGTGTTTGTCCTTTGTCCTCCTTGTTTCCGTTTTCCAGGCAATATTATCATTATGAATGTTGATTATTCTTTAAACTGCGTCCAAAACACCTCGATGCCTTGATTGTGTACGCATTACACACATCTAAAGTGCAACACAGAGCATGCGTGTTGTTATTAGAAATGTCTTCTTATAATTACTATGCGAGGACCCAGTACTTGGCATCAAATGATCCCCGGAAAGAATATAGGTTGAGGAAAAGGTGAAAATAAAATTTGAAAGGAGTAGTATGTATGTGATCTTGAAAACCGGCGGTTCGAACAAAGTCGAGAAGCTAAGACAACGACGACAAGAGTACCTCGGAAATATAGAAACTAACGAACGAAAAGAAACTAGAGTCAAGCAAATCCCACAGAATTCACCAAGATGCAGCAGACCTTGTTTTTGTTACGCCCGGTTTCTCATGTACACCGGAGATAGCAGTGACCATCCTAAGGCGGGCCACTCCCGCTGTCTAAACATCATTTCAACACATTTCTGCTGACTCTTGAAACGTTACATGTTGAGCGAAACAAAATGCTCGGAGTTCCGCTTATGCCACACGTTTCACAAATGCTGCGAACGCGCAGTTCGAGAGCCGAGGTTAAAAGTGTGTCTACAAAACTAGTCAAAATATCTTATTTAAATGAACAAAAGACGTGATGTTCTAATCCGTTGTCCAGGACAAAGGTCTGAGTTTGAAATTAGTTGCGGTCGCAGCTTCGGGACGAATAGCTCGCAAAATGTTTTACAGAGTTTACTTATTTATCGGCATATTGGACAGCTGCCTAAAACTTCATTCCATGTAAATATAAAGTGTTCTCGTTCCAGGTCCATCGATGCGAAATGCACCGGCACCACTCATTCGTTTCCCCAAAAGAAGGCGCTCTTGGAACCATTTTGCCTGCTACGCTGCCGGGGTTCTGCACACGTCAACCCTAGGGTTGTGTGCCTTGACCTGAGAGTTGTTCCAACTTCTAACCAATCGATCCGGGTCACGTGGTTCATGGGCGGCGTTTTGCACTACAAGGCGTGAGGAGGAGGAAAATCCGTTGATGGTCTGCCAGCAACTCAAGACTCACCCAACCAGTCCACCCACTGTACCCCTCGCCACCAAATGAACCGTTCGCGTTTAGAAAACGTAAGGTTGGTCTGCCTTTGAGGTACGACGACACTTGTTTGCTCTGTAGATGAGAAATATAGCCAGTGCAGTTCGACTGCTAACCCTGGGTATTTGACGTGCATCACGCAATGGTCACACATGACCTCGATCCGGTATACGATGCTCATTCAAATCGAAATGGGCAGGAGTGGGGATTGAACCGAGGATCCTGGGTTCTGCAGCGCGAGCTTTCGCTTCATGTGCTCAAAGCAGCGATGCGTTAGCACACTGGGCAAACCGAACCCGCCTCGTGAGCAAAAAATCTGCGCAGAAGGTGTCGGCCATTAAATTGCAAACGCCCTTCATGTGTTTTTCACTTGCTCCCTCTCTTGACTCTTGTCTCCCTACCCAAGGGCCGTGGCGAACCGGTAGCGCTGAGAACACCGGCCGATGCAGCGAGCTGGGAAAAAAATCCGCCAGCACTTCGCCTGATGAACCCTGGGGCTTCCTGATCCGTGGGCCAGACACAATCTCACGTCGGCCACCCGCAATCCTTTTATACGATCTTCGGGTGCTGCGCCGTCATTATCGGGATTTGCTTCCCCGACAACTTCGTTCTCGGCTCGAACCGGGAACTGGGCAGGCGTTGTGGGTAGACAAAAGGCCCGTGGAAACCCAACACACACACAAAACAGAAAGACAGAATTCTTGCTCGAATACTTATGCACCGGGATTCTGTTACCCAAGTGGTATAGAGACCTTTGCATAAAAAGAAATCAAGAAAGGCCTGAAATGCCTTTGTTCTATTAAAATATTTTTTATTGTGTTTATGCTGTTTTTTTACTTACAGGTATAGGAATATTGAGGGACTATATCGGTGGAGAAGGGCCTAAGTTCTGCGTATCACAGGCCTCAGTACGTTATACAGAGCACCAGCGCAGTTAGCCGCAAAACGCAAATGTCTTGTGTTTTTGTCACACTTATCATTTCTTTAATGGACGAAGTAAGCACCATTCAAGGTTAAAGCGATGCCCCGGTGACTCCTACATAAAGAAATCGCAGCCACCTTTTACCTTCAAAGTCCTCTAATGCATGAAATGCTAGGGAATTGGTAAGGGCAATTGATGTGTCATGGTACGTATATTTTCGGCTGCTAAATTCAGCGGGGACCTGAATGGTTGTTCGACTGGTCACGTGACGTCAGGTCACGTGACGTCGAATTACTCTCCCGCTAAATTCAGCGGGGTAAACTGGATCGGTGTCTACGTTGCAAGACGCGAATTTTCCCGCTAAATTTAGTGGGTAGCTGGAATTAGCGTAGATGTTCACGCGACGTCACTTTCCCGCTAAATTTCAGCGGTGAAACAGAATGGATGCCTTGGCCACAAGAGGCGAGTTTTCCCGCTAAATTTAGCCGGAAACCGGGTTGACGTATATATCTCAACGTACCGTGAATTTTCCCAAGGTGTATAGGTCACGTAACGTCAATTCTTCCGCTAAATTTAGCGGGAAATTGAGTTGGTCTCGCATGCGTCCTCAGACCTCGGGTCACGTGACATCAATTTTCCGGCTAAATTTAGCTGAGAAACTGAATTCGTCTATAGGTCTAGTGATATCAGTTTTCCCGCTAAATTATAGCGGAAAACGCACGGACGGACAGGACAAAATTTCGGGATTGGAGGCACAGCGTTGAAAAGCACTTCTGCTTCAAAAGTTCCCAGTCACCGGCATGGCTGGGAACGGCAGCGCGTGTCTTTGGAACGTTCGTCCTCCAGCAGGTGCTCTACGCCTTCCGCCGTGCGCTGCATGGCTGCGCATGCTGGCTCGGATGTACACGGGACGCCGAAGCACAGTCGAAGGCATGAAGCTCTCGCTTGAGGTGGGACAAACTGAAGCTCCCCCTCCCCCTCCCCCTGCACGTTTTTACCTTGTCGGTGAGAACGTGCAGGGGAGAGCTTCAGGCTATTTTCATCGCGTGCTTATCAACCTACTTTTTACGGCTTCGTCCTTTCGAGCCCACAGGCGCTGTGAATATCTGATTCGCACGAGGAGGCAGACGAGCGAACCTGTCGCCGCAGCTTTCTGTTCTTGCCGGTAAATGGAGAAGAGATCGAACAGTCACGCCTCTAGCGGTACGCTTCAGCTGTGTGGACAACAAACCGAAGTTTCTTGTTTGTTTTTGATCGGAGAAATCGAAGATAACGATTCGAAGGCTGCTCCTCGTGCGACCAAATCACCGATCAGCCGGAAGCGCTCGTGCCCAGACCGTGCTAGCGGAGGTTCAGATTTCTTTGTTATGCTGTGTTAGTAAACACCGGGCTGAGGGGACGACTAAGCTCGATAAAGCGCCCCCTATAGGTCGATCTCCGGCCCAGTAGGTGCCGTCGATTTCGATGCTGTCACCAATAATAGCCAAAGGATGTTTTCGTTCGGGATTTGAATCCGAAAGATTCTACTTCAAGAACTAACCTGGACTGCAAAAATGTCAGGGCACTTACGCAACCCCTAAGGTTAAACACTGCGACAGCAGAGGTCTGATGTCGGAGCCGCTAATGTGTCATTTCGAAGCAAATGGATTGAATGAACTGCAAAGGTGCGAGCGCGCACTGCAGAGTCCGCATGCGCGTTTTCGTATTGAACCGAGTAACACACCGGACGAAAATTCCATAGCGTTTTAGAACCAGTGAGGCTGTATCGAGCAGAAAGCATTTCGTGAACCAGTTAAATGATTTTATTGGACACAAACTAGGACTGCCCCGTGGTAATTAAAGAACACTCCGGAAGTTGCGCGCCGAAGTTTGAAATGCAGGGAACAACGAAACTGCACGTGTACGTGTGAACTGTTCCCTGTCTTGGGTGTGGCTGCCTGAGCGTCTTATGCAATGTCATTGAACACAAACTAACACCGCTTTGTGGTCCCTGCAGAACACCTCCAAAAATCGCGCACTCAAGTTTCAAGCGTGTAGCTCCACCTAACTGCGCGCCCGTGGCTTCGGCGGCTTAACACCCACCCAGCTTGTTTTATCGCCCGAGAACCTTTCTGGAATGGATCAGCGAAAAACCGTTTGTTTTTATTGTTTCTATTATCAGCAATGTCACGTTTATGTGTTTGCGTGCTTTCACGATCGTCCCGTGACGACGTATTGCCACGTGACGCCACAGCGTCGCGTGACGTCGTGACATCACGTGACTCACGGTGTGGCCTGACATCATTAGGTCGCGTGGCGTAACTGTGCAACGTGACAAGACTATGTCACGTCACGGTGTCAGCTTACGCCAGCTACGTAACAGGTGACGTGTTGCGCGGCGTAACGTCAGAGTCGTGTCGAGCGCCGTGACATCAGCAGCGTGACGTCAATGTGGAATCTTTTGGCGGAGTGCCGAGAATGCCCCTCGTCGATATGGCGTGCGGTTGACGGCGCGAAGCCCGCCAGAGTGTCCCGCTAACTGCTCTCGCAGTAAACACAAGCTCTTGACGAGTTATATCGTGAAACAAGAATGTCCTTTATATTGTGGTTTGAATAACAGATATTTATATTACGTGACGTCCAATTGTAACTGTTGTTGCAATCAGCTACGAATAGACCTCGAAAATAAATTTTGCTGTCGTGTACGCTTCATTATTATAACGATGAAAGGTTATTAGGTGCTAAACTCAAATGGAGAATTCAAAAGAGTTTATCTGCTTTTCATTCTCAGCGTACCTAAACCTCTCGGTTCAGTTATGTGAAACATTCGTTTACGTCAATAGAATGTTCTTTTATATTGGTCGCAAGGAAAGATATATTTTCATTTCTGTCTATCTACATTTCCTCTGAGCTTTATTTATGAAAAAACTTAATTAATTAATTAAGACAGAAAGGTTTTGTTTGATCTTGTTCTTCATATTTTCTGTGTTTTTGAACCATGAGGATGTAAAATAAAACCGTCGGCCACATCGTCTAATATTTATATTTCTTCGGTAGTTACACTGCAGCACAGAACCATTACATCAGTGTCCGCCGTACGTACAGACTTACATGCTCATATAAAAAAGAAAAACCTTAACTACCTCCGTTTGCTGAAAAAAAATTTATAATGCAAGAAGTGTTTCTTTTATCGCCTTTTTACCTCCAAACACTGAGCTGCTTCATTGACCGAGATATCAAACATTTGTTCTTACTAAATATTAATCTTGATGCACTTTGCCTTATAGTTAGATCTATTAACGAGCAAAGCTTTAGCACTCCATTCATGTTCGCTCTTACGAGGCTATAGAGGAACTCCCTGCGCGGTCAAGCTGATCTAATGGTCTTAAAACCATTGGCTTGCACCCGACGTGAAATTAAACGGGGGGCATGTTTCATGCGTGACAGCACGCAACGAGAGAACGCAAGAGCGAGGGGTCAGATGTGACCACCCTCGCGAATCACCGGACCGCGACAAGCCGGCAGGTGCGGGGGATCCGCTCCGGGAGCCCAAAGTCTCGGAATGCTCGCCACAACATCGCGCAGTGAGAGTCACGGGCGGAACCAGGGCGTCGTAATCGAGTGGACGGAGCGTGGGAACGGGGCCCTCGTCAAACTTTCACTCTCGGCCTGCCGTGTTTATCTTGGGTTTTCGGTTTTAGAATCTTTACGTAACTATTTAGACCGGCCAGTTGCTTTATGTCACGCAAGACTGAAACGCTCCCTTGTCTGTGGACCGGAAGCTTAGCTCCTTCTGATCTTGATGGTTCGTTGTTACACTTTTTGTGACTGTCTAACGTCCCGGCGAGTAACTCTAAAGTCGGGGTCGCACCGCTTATAGGGAGCATTCATTACGAGAATTTTAGTAGATCTGTTCCGATGCCTCCGATACCCCCGAGTAACGATACTATATATGTAGGCGCAAAGGCCGGAGCCACTGTATCGGGTATGGTTATCGCGAGTCATCGGAACGATCCACTCAAGACTGTCGTTTTAGCAGCCTCTTAACTGCGTGCGACACTTCTGAGCGCGCGCTTTAAACGGCGTCCATGGCGTCCAGTGAATACGCATTCGACACATCCTACAAAGATACAGTCTATCTATAGTCCGCATCTTCGAACGTACGAGTGCACCGTACGACGCTATCCGCTGCTTACAGACGTGCGTCGCGTCGACAATATGAACGTCAAGGAGAATACCTTCGACACATCCACGCTATACGAAGCACAGCGGCGTTCGCATAGTGATTCGAGAACGCTGAACTCACAGTTCTAGACTGTCATTAGTCTGACGTACGAGCCGTGTCACCCCGAATTTACAGGGGCCATGACGCGATTTTCTACTTTCGCTAAATACTGCCTAGAATCCCTCCCGGAATGACTCGTTCACACAGACCAGTTCTATACGTCTGACGTCACGAAACGTGTCAATCGCGAAATTTCGAGTGCTATGAAGCGATGTTGCTACCATTTCAGGAGATAGCTTGGCATCCGCGACATTCGACACATAAATGTTTCGGTTACGACCAGCTAGGACGGTGAGTTAGCGTGGCAACCAAGGACACAAGGCTCGTCATAACATAAGGAGTTGAGCTCGGTTCAACTTTTCACACAGCACCGTTTTCTTACGTTACGTCTAAGTCACCAAAACATTCGCGTGCTCGAATGTCGCGATGCCAGGCTATCTCCCTGAATTGGTAGCCACGCTTGATACGAAGCACAGATTTCCGTCCTTTCGTAACGTAACGTAATAAAACAGGTCTGTGTGAACGAGCCTAAAGAGCCGGTTCAGACACTTGCGTTTGAGTGCGTTTGACTGCGTTGCGGAGCGTGGAATCCAATTCAAGGAATCTTCTTGACACGCGATATAAGAAGCAGGGATGTCCTGGTGTCTCGATGCCGCAACGCAGTCAAACGCAGTCAAAGCGCAAACTGTTGAACCGGGCTTTAACGTTAATAACCAAATAAACTTGCCTTCGTTTTAGTTTTCTTTTCTAGGCAATGGCAGTCGCCAAACGAATTCGAGAAATATGAGCATCGTTCAACTTCACCCTCAACTCGGATGCCAGAACAAGCGGCCACGTGGCCTGGTGCCTATTCTGTGCCGCCAACGTTAATCATAGCCACGCGCCGGGGTACTGGCAAAGTAAAAACGCTGTGCTGAGCTCCAAGCATTGTTAGAGTTCGGCTGTTCTCATCACCGCAGTGGTTGGACACGAGCCACTACCCGAGTGTCCGCCGAGGCATTGATTGTTAGCGAGCCGAAGTCAGAGTGCTCACGCAGTCCCCGTGTCCAGTCTACGAGCCGCGCCCGACTGTCGGCAGGCGGGTGGTTTCGATTCCACAATTACGTCATCAAGCTTTGCGAAGGCAAGACTGAAAAGAAAAGTCCCCTTTTATCCTCGCAAGTTTCACCGCGACAAAGAAGCTTCTGAATCAGGGGCAGTCATGTGCGAATATACTTGGGCCGGACTAGGACCAGTACGCCTCTGCAAAGTCATGAACATTCCAACCCGATATCGTTTCATGACCCCTTTAAGCTGCTTTGATGTCAGGCGAGGTGTGAAAACACGTATTCAGCAGAGAACAGCATACGTCTTTCGTCTGTGATTAGAAGCGAACTTCCAAAGCGACTATGCAGCTTGTAATTTTTGTAATATACAGTGCTCCTAGAACGTAACGCCGCCTCTTGGTTACCCAAATATCGATGGGTACTCAAAAGCTAAGCTGATCACAGTCGGAATGTCTCCCTCACGCTGGGTTGCGCCAGGGGAGTCAAAACCTCTACCCTAATTTCGACCGGTGGGCGAAGAAGTGTCTTGCTTTCATCTCCACGCGATGTTAAATGTGTTACAGAAAAAAAGTGGCGAAATACTTTATTCATTGCTTGCAAATAGAAGGAACCCGTTACAGTAATCGACAAAAAGTATCGCACGTTACTTTTGTGTTACGTTTTATTATTTAACTTTTTACTCTTTTGATGTTACAAGTATGCGTAAGCGCCACATTTCAAGAAGAAATTATTTCAATGCATAAACCTATCATAATTACTTCATCTTTTTTTATTACGGTTCCTCCTAAATTCTCACAACGAAAAACGCAAAAAAAAACGCGAAAAACGCAGGCATTAGTATGACCTTGCCCCTGGAAACGCGATAAAAATAGAAGGGTAATTTTCTTCAAGTCTTGGGAAGAAAACGTAGCGAGTAACGTAACCACGTTACCCGTTAATCGAAATAAGTAACCCATATATCGTTATTCATTTCTGTTGAGAAAAAAATTAGCGAGTACGTCTCTACGTTAAAAAAAATAATAGAACGCGTTACCAGTGACGCCGTTGATTGTAACGTGTACCAGCTAACACAGCAGTCATGTAATGAATCGGAAGATGCCTTTGAGGTAAAACAAATTAAACTAAATTATATAAAAGAACAATTTTGCGGGAATGAAATGAAAATGAAGTAAAACGAATCCTGTTTAGACATAGGAAAACGTCAGCACCGTGACATCGAGTATGGTGAAATGTCGTGCTCAGTGCCGCAGCACACGCTGTCTTCGTTCAGGAGAACATAGGCGGAGCGCAAGTTCGTCTGCTTCTTGCAGAGGGGTTGCGATGATGTCAGAACGCCGATCACTTATTGGCTGATTAAGAAAAGTAAATAGTGGGTAGACCTCAAGGCATCCCACATCGACGTCTACCCACTATCCTTTCAGTCGGAGCCAATCAGAGATCGGCGTCGTTCTGACGTCATTGCAAGTCCTGCACCAGAGGCAGACGACTTGCTGTCGGCATTTTCAGCAGCGCCATTTGCCCAATTTTCTTCGCAGATCGCAGAAATTGTTCCTCCCAAGTGTTTTGCTGGAAAGTAGAGGCTCTTGGTTTCTTAAGCCAGGGTCACACTGCTCGTACGCCATACAAAGGACAGTCTGCAAACACGAGTCACGGTAATGTCCGTGGTTCGAATGCCGCGTGCCAAGTTTTCTCCTTGAACTCATTGCCATGCGGCGTTCGAAGCAGGGATCTCGCGGTGACTCGCCTTCGAATCTGTATGCAGACTGTCTTTTGTGTGTTGAATAGTCCCTTTTCTTTCTTTTTTTTTTCTTGCAAACGCTACCAGGCAGTGCTTCAGTCTTTGACGCCCCAGCGAACTTCCGATTCATAAAAAGAATAAACAAAGCCCTCCTTAACACCACTGCTTGAAACGTCTGTCAAACATTTAATCGCAAATTCTCCAGGCGAATACCGAATGAACCAAGAAGCGCGAAATCTGTTGAAATTCTTCTAACATTGTTGCAAACCAACTTGTCTCCTCCATGACGTTAAAACGTACAGCCGAAGGCCTCTCGCTATACTCCGTTAAACCCTTAGTTGAGACTGCAGCCAATGGCACAAGCACGAGAACTCGAAGTTGTCGCTTTGAGGCGTTCTTCCGCAGAACCAGCACTCGCGCTAAAATGCACGTCTCAAAGCCAGGAGCGCGGGCTAGCTCGCAGCTTGAATCCTTGTCTGCGGTCTCAACTTAATGGTGAACACAGTAGAAATCTCCAACTTCCTTGTCCGCGTAGCATTTATGCTTTCTAGCATTAATGACATAAGCAAGCTCGACAGGCTTGCAAAGTCGCTAGGGGCAAGCCGCGGCTCACGTTTGTAAACAGTAAAAGGCTGCAGTGTGACCCCGGCTTTAGGGTGTGCGATATCCATGCTCTGTTTACCCGTAAACTACAATGCTGCGCACGGGTGTAGGCGGGAGTGCAATCGTGCGGCGAAAGATAGACCAAATATGGATGGACGTTTGACTGGTCCCACGAGATCGTAGCTTCCTACTGCACTCTCCTCTTGGGAACGAACGGAGTAGCCATATTACGCGCTCCTGAAATGCGCAGGCACAGGCACAAACACGCACAATATAATGAAAACTACAGATCGCCGAAGAAATAAAAACAAACCAAACAGGGACACACAATCTTACAACTTACACGTCAGTTGGGCAGCAATTTTTAAACAAATTGTTTCCTATCGTTTTTTGTTATTTTTTTGCCAGAACCGATCCACTACAAAAGCGTCACGCGAAGCACGCTTATTTAAACTCGAATTTTTTTTTATTCCAAGAATGGACCCCGGTTTGATTCATCTGTTCCATAGACTCCTTCACACAACGACGAGCGAACAAAGGTCCAGCCACGCGACGTCGCGACACCCGTCACCTTGCATAGCCAAGAGAGGACACCGTTGTAAACTGAGCGTACCCGCATAACAACGCGACACCTCTAAAGATAGCGCATCATTCATTATGGCCGATGTGTATAGGTCCTTAGGCAAAAGGGCGCCTAGTGGGAAAATCCCCTGAGGGGATTCGGCGCAGCCGAATAGTCCCCAAAAGGCAGAAAAAGAAAAAAGAAACGCGCGTCCATCACGGCCTCTTTTACAGTTCGCGTATTTGTGGTGCTACCACGATTTTTCATCGTCGCGACGTTGTAGACTTTAGAGAAACTCTCCCCAACTTGAAAAAAGTGAGTGGAAAACGAATGAAAAATGCGAAATACTCTGTCACTTTTGAAAACTATTTTTTTTAAGGAAGGCGAGCGTGTCACCGGTACGCCTAATCTACAAAACGAGCGGATGTGTTGGACATTGTGGACGTGCTATGAAGGACCTTTCCTTCTGCACCGCCCGTTTCGTTTCTGGCTGTTTTTTGTTTAAATTTTGTGTCGTTCTTTTTAATGCCGTGGATATATGTGGCATCCGAAGCATTGTCAGTTATACATTTCAGTGAATACTTCGAACACTTGTAAAATGTGCGTGTCAAATAGACTTCTAATTGTTCGCTTTCACTCAGCCCAAATTAAACATCACTTTCCCACATCAAAAAAATTATGTCTGCTGTCCTATGGCAGACGTTTTGTAACCTTCTATTTTGGCTTACCCTATTGAAAAAGAAGTCACATGTGATTTGTCCAAAGCACATTGCAGAACTTCTAAAAATTAATATGTATGGCGCATATAAGTTGCCCCACGATCTTGTATTTATTACGTGTTTATTGGACAGGTTCATTTAATTGCTTTTGCTAGGGTATTTTGGCTCGTGTACAGCGTGGTCAATAAAATTTAACCATCAAGTGGTATATTTTAGCTGGTTAGTACACATTAAAAGCTTTTAGGAATTGATATGCTGAAAGTTTTACAAACTTTCAGCATATCAACATTTTTATTTGTACATTCTTGGTTTACTCGGTACTTTCGTTTTTGTCTTCAAGTTAAGAATTACGTTTATCAAAAATACAAACAATATTTCTAAACAGTATGTATGAGAAAAGCACAACAGGACGTATACAAGCTCTTGATAATAATTCAAAGCGTACCGTCTACCTGGCAATGCGCCATTTTGGTTTGATCTAATGAGTACTAGTTATTTGCAGACATTTTCTGATCACAGAAAGGCAACAAAATATCAGTTGTTACATTGCATTGTCAATAAAATAATTCCTCTAAATCCTTTCGTATCATAAAGAGTTAAATAAATACAATACAAGACATCGTCATTGGTTTCCCTCGACCAACATATTTTTCTTCTCTAATATCCTTAAATATTTATTATGTGCACTGCATCGGATTCATGCAATTTTCAATTTGAACCTTATCTAGGAGGTAACAGTAACCGCCGAACACCTTAATGCAGAGTTCTGAATATTTTATTGTTGGTGTCATAAAATATTTGATATTGTCATGAAAGTGTTATGTATATTCATTTTGTAATCGCTTGTGAAACCGTACGATGCTGTGCATTGCCTTCGTATTGATGCTGATCATTGACGAACAAATTGTGCTGAGCTTTGCTCCTGGGTATTCCCATCAATTATTGTTTCGCTCCTCCTACATCGGTCACCCTCGTCTGAACTTCATAAAAACAAGGACTATGAAAAACATGGTTTATATAACAAAGAAATAGTCAAGAGGTGCAGGCGAGCTGGTGTTCGTTGAACATCTCAGGTTTACCATCATGTTCATAATTTATAAGTTTAATCGCGGATTAATATAATCTTGATTAAACCCAACACCATGAAAAAGGGTTTAAAAAACTCAAACCATTGAGCGAACTACGAAATTTCAAACGGTTGGAGTACAAATTATTCACACTTCACTATGGAATTATAATTTCTTTAAAAACATGCCTAACGCACATGATGTTTAATTATTTAATTTCTGGTGGAAGGTGATATTCAGATAAAATAATTGTCACTGCTGGTCATCCTCACTGACCAAATGTAGCTGCCATCTTTTCGAGTTTCATTTGAAGAAGTAAATGTTCTAAATCATAAGTTTGTTTTGTGATTCTAATATGTTTCAATAGGGTTTAGTCAAAATTTTTGCCCCAGCAAAGACCATGGCATTTCTTAATGTTTTACCTCAGTATGTCTTCTAATGTGTCGTTTCTGTTGTTTTTCTTTGCGTTTCTTTATTTTTTATATACCTAGGTGTCAGTTGATTTATAAACTACTTAAAAAGTGACGCAAAGTAAAGTTTCGAAAAAAACTAAACTCTCCTGATGCTACGAGGTACCTCACATCTGATATGCCGTGCTGTGGAAACGTTTACTTGCAGCCGCTTGCTAATTTAGTCAGCGACGATACTACGGGGAAAAACCGAAAGATGATAATAGCAATGATGAGCCTGCTACAAGCAAATGAGTACATACAGCATTGTCTTGCGCTCCTTGCTACCTTGCTATCGACGATATAACATCAGACAAAAGGTAGTTCAAGACAAAACCCCAAACAGAAAAAGCTATTCCCCTTACCAGTGCGTTCCCGAACAGAATTATAATCCCGAATTCCCTCAACTTTCCAAAGCGCGTGCCTCTCATCCTTTTCCCTCTCTCCTTTAACCCCTCTTTTCTTCCCCAAAGAAAAGCCAACCTCGTGGTTCTCGGAAAACCACAGTGCCAAGAGGGTTCGATCTCGTCCAAAGCACACCGTTGTTTGTCGGATCCCAAGCCCCGCCCCCCTTCTACCTCCTCTCCCCCATCTCCGAGCGGGGTGACCAATCAGAGCAAGAGGTCGAGGTCTCGGGCGAAAGGGAAGAAGGGGCGAACGAACCCCGGGTTCTTCGACCCGGGTCACGTTTAGAAAACTGCACGCGCCGGGTTCCCGTTGTATCTCGCTCCCTCCCCCGAATAATTTATAAACGGGATCTTGCTCCCTTACGTGGACCCGGGTTCCACGCGGCGAATCCAGGGTTCGTCCGTCCCCATTCCCCTTCTTCCCTAAAGCGTGTCTCCCGGTTTTATGGTCTCCAAGGTACCGCCGCGCCCCGCAGAGGGTGATGCTCTTGGCTCCCTGCTGCGAACTCCCGAAATCCAGGGCCATCTAACGCAGTGTGTGTAACGACTAAATAAGATACTATGCTCGGTTCACGCCTGCGCTGACAGTACGGCGGAAGCTACATGCTCGTTGGACGAATGATGCGTCTGTATTTTGTCACGTGATCACGCTCCCGTCTGTACCCACGCGCAGGCTGATCTTGGGTCGGGTGATGAAAGGGATGCGGTTGATTGGTCCGGCGAGTGCGTAGCTTCCACTGTACTGTCAGCTTAGGGGTGGATGGTGTACAGCGGCGCCGCGGGGAGGGTGGAGGTAAGTGCATTTGGAGAATGAGCGTGCAGTGGAGCCCGGGCTACGAGGGTCTGGGGTTATACGTGCGGATGGGGGCGGGTGGCGTTTTGTCCGCCGGTGGACGGTTGGCTGCTCGGTTCGGCCGAAAGGTGGAGGGGTTGGGGGTCATAAAGAAAACGGCGGTGAGAGAGGAAGAGAAGAGTGCACAATTGGTGCAATTTTGAAGCCCTGGGTTTTTCGGTCGTTTCTTTTTAGGCTGCGGATTGGTTGTATCACGCTTTGCTTTGACTTATGCAGTTTTTATTTCTTCTTGCGCTCATACCGCAATTTCTTTGTTGTGCTTTCGTATTATTGCCATCTGAGGCCTTTTGTTTTTACTATTTTTAATACACTGAAGTTTAGTATTCGTTCAGTCGCTCAGATGTTGTGGTTGCTGATTGATTTCCTTTTTTTATCAGTGCCTTTTATTCTATCGGCGCAAGATTTTGGGCGCGTTTTGTAACTGTAGTAGTGCTCAAGCGTTAGAACTCCCGTGCGTTTATTCCTTAAGAATTAGTGTTATAATTGCTTCGGATTTTCTCATTGTCAAACTATCGACCGTGAAAAAGTAGATTTGATAACTGTGTTTTGGAGTATACTGTTCTGTCGCAATGAATATTGTTGATGCTCGAGTTTATATTAACATTTATTATAACAAAAATCTCTTTCGTTGGCGCTTATTTTTAATGCTAATAAAATCTTTTTTTAGAATGGACGAATTGGGATTGTTTTCTTTCTGGAGCCTTAATATTTTAACGGTGACACCTATTTTTCAATATTGTTGCATTAAGATTGCAGAAAATTAATTCTTCTTCTTGCAAGTTTCAGTAGTGAAAGAACTGAGATTCATGTAAATCATAGGGCGTGATTCACCTTTCAAAATCAGCTAAGGGTTCTACTCTGCAATATTTCCCACCCTTAAAAGGGCACTAAAGTGTATTTTAAGATCGTCTTTTTACGGTGTGAGTTCAACCCATGCGTCCTTAGCATCCTAGAAACCCAAATTTTGAGACCATGCATTGTTTTCCTTAAAAAAAGAAAAACGAAAAATCGCGACACGTCTCTTTTTTAAGGGTGATCTAAAAGAGTAGAGTTTCACAATGTTTACTCTTGTTTTTATAAAGAAAAGTCCACGAATGATTGTAATTTTGGGTTTTATATGGAGCTTAGGGCAAAGGCGGATGTTGCAATGTTTCGTCACGTTTTATAAAAAAAAAAGGTATCACGCATAATTGTAATTAGGGGTTTTCTAGAGTGCTTAAAGGGATGCTGCACCAAACATTTCAGTGTCTATACTAAGTGGCGCATAATCTTTCCATGAGTCAGCAGTAGTGGGCTTGAGTTCAGCTAGAATTGATGCATGATACTAGGATAGGGCCAGCTTGAACGTAAGAGAGAAAAAGTTGAAAGTACAGAGAGAGAAAAAAAGCTGAAATATCGCTCACTTTAGGCAATATCTCTCTCTTTTTTTTCTATGTGTACTTTCACGTTTTATTCTCTTAAGTTCAAGCTGACCCTTTACTAGTGTAAGTTAAGTTTGCGCCCGAAAGAGACGATTTCAAAACACACACTTGTGCCCCTTTAAGCGTGTCATTCTGCTTTTCCCAGCCATACCACAATAAGGATGATAGCGATCCCAGGGCTAACACCCTTTGGATGCTGGAAAATGCCCTAAAAGTAGCCTGCTGGTGATCTTATACTAATTTATTTACAATATAGTGCAGGTAATCGAAGGCCCGAGTAAGGCAATTAAGAACGCCCATTCGAAGGTGACGGTCTCCGCGATTACGTAAATTACAAGAAGCGTGATTCGTTTTCATCAATATTTGACGCGAATACTTAATACATAGAAGTTCAAGGAATGTACCTCAAAGTAAAAAGCAACGATACAGGCAATAATCATTGGACATATTCGCTAAAACAATTTCCACTAAAGCTGTTCGAAACCGGTGTGAAAGCGGCGAACACTCTTATTAAAACATGAAGGGTGTTCGCCTCATTTAATCTTAGAACCCCTTTCCACACCCTTTGTGGAACCCTACAAAAACAAAGGGTGTTTCATGTACCTGCACACTATTTTGCGTTCGACAGGGTGTTTTACTAAAAATAATCAGGGGTGTCGCGAACGTTTGTCGAAACTGGGGTTCGACTGGTTCGGCAAACCTTTCCACTTCTAGCAAAGTTCGTCAAAATTCGACTTATGGACAGTGTTGCCAGACTTCTACACAATTATCTCTAATCATTTGGAAACATGTAAATTATAAAGTAGTTTATTTTATGTTTTATAAAATATTAGCAAACTTTAGACAGTGTACAAGTAAATATGCGTACTTTTAATGCTTTGATTAGTTAGTTAACGTCCACGAATGCTGCACTTTTCCACCGCCAAGCGGCGTTAACTCATTTTTACATTGTCGCGCGTACGCACAAAAGTCAAACTTTTCACGAACCTTTCTCGACCTTTGTGTTCGAAGTTCGAATATGTTGAACCTATTCGAACTTGAACCTCGCCAGGTTCGCGACATCTCTCAAAAAAGTTGCGCTCAAAGGGTATGAGCACAAGTGCAAGTCTCAGGAACAGTCTTTTTGGACACTTAAGGGTGCAACATTTTTAACGCGCGTTCTATGAGTGCTTCAAGCGTGCCTCTCACTTGTACCAAAGTGTACCCAAAATGGCGACGACGTACCTCTCAAGAGTCGTCAGGCAATGCTGAAGGTTGTCGCGGTCCATGTGGTTGTTTGTTTTAGAAGCTCCGGCATAAAAAACAAAAGGTCGTCGCTGTCGTTGAGGCGACTCAAGACTATCAACTAATTTCCAGTGTTGCCAAGTTAGTGATTTTCGCTATGAGAGTTAAACTGCGCGAGTTGGTAATAGTTTAGCATGATATGAATAACATCCACAAAGAATGAGGACATCCAAAGGAACACTTGCAATAGGACAACAACCGCACTCGTCAACAAGATATGTTAATAAGATTGAACAGAACACGTAACAGGTCATTATCAAGGTAGACGGTGGGCACACAACAAAGCGCCCTACACGCGGCCCTCATCATTAAGGGGGGATTATTAGGCACTACTTGTGCCACTCATGGCTCGGGCGGAAAAATATATTTCTTTCTCAAAGAGAGGCACAGACGACACGCTGATGCATCTTGTGCGTAGGCTCGGAATAAAGAATGCTGGATGACTTCGACGGTAGCCTCCTTTTTGTCTCTCTTCGAAGAATCACAGCGAGTACAGCTGTTGTCCTATCGCAATGTTCCTTTTGTTGCCTTCTTTTCTTCGTAGCTGTTATTCCTCTCGGTTTTCAGTGATGTCAAGTAGAAAATAAATTTCCGTGTTGTGGGTGATAATAGTTTTTGCATTTCGAATCTATGTTTCCGTTCATTCTGGAGGTATAAGCTGTTTTATAGTTTCCATTTATTAAACATTAATAGCTTAAAGTCAAAGATACGTCAGTCTTAAAGTCGTCATCGTTCCTTACTCCCTCAGTAAAATTAGGATCACTGAGGCTTACGCTCTCAACGCCATTGAAATATTGCTGTATAAAAGCATTATACTACGCTTTTAACTGGTTTATGCATGAAAGTTTGAATGCGTTTACAAATTCTGCCAGATGAGATGAACGTAACGAAGTATATGGATTACTAAAAAAAAAGGCGGCTCTAAGATTTTAGTTGTTGAGACTGGTTTACTGCAAGTTTCAAACGATGTCAGACATGTCAAATACAGCTGCCGCATAACAAAATTTTCTAAAACGCGCGTTACATTTGTCACTGAAGCTTCGAACTGCCACAACATGTTGCACGAAAGATGTGGACAATTGATGTGTACGTCGCAGCAATTGGTATGACAGCACACACAACGCGACAAGATCAAGCCCAGCGCATGGAAGCGATCTTAATAACTAGTCAAAAGCTTTCTTCTAAGCTTGATTTTGTGTTGTACATCTCCCTGTGCGTATTGCCGCCTGCGTAGCCAAGCCGGCATAGCTAAGTCGGACGCATGCTTGGCTCCAACGCAGGTGGTCGGTACTCGATCATTCCTGCCATCTCCTGTTGTTTTCATCTTTCCCTAAGTTAATAGAAGATTCTAGAATGTTTCAGATTCATGTAGTGTCTTAATACTCACAATGTATAATTCAACAATGTTCTAGGCTTCCAGGGAAGTCTTAAGAGAAGCTGCGCCGCGTCGTGCAGTTAGTCTCGCCCCAGCGCTCGATACCACTACTATACGCCACCATCGACACCCGGGACGATGTCCCTTCTTTTTCTTTTCGTTCCGGCACAAGTTCGCCACACTAAACGTTTAGCTTTTGTCCATTCATTTGTCGTCTCATCAATTGTCATTGGTGACAGCATAACTTACATGCACAAACCACACTAGTGTAGCTTTCACGGCTTAACTAATGTGCAAATCGAGCAAATCTTTAAAGTCTAAAGAAACCACATTGTATACCTAAAAAAGGGGCGTGCTTCCACGTTAGTTCCCGTCCTTTATAAAAAGAAAAATAGGCCGGACATGATTGTGATGTTTAGCTTTCTACAATGCTTAGGGTGCCTAGATTTCATTTGCACCATTAAAAGGCGATCCCAAATACTCTTTACTGCTCCTTTGGGGCTAAACTATACCAAATACTATATATTCTCATTTTACGGGCAATCTCAACACCCCATGAAAAATTAATTGCTTCCTTATATAGACTCAGTTTCTTAAACTCTTGCAGACAAACGAGGTGATTTAGTCTAAAAGCAACGTCAAAGACTGTTTTCCATAAAAAATACAGACCGATTTCCAAATCGATCCAGTTTAGGCGGCCTCCCCAGAACCGTGCGTTTTTTCCACGTCTCTATCGTGTAGCAGTATAGTGTTTCATTTATTCAGTTTCTCGAACCCCGGAAGTCGCAAAGTCCGTCATAAACGACTGGCGTTCAAGGCACATGACCTCCGCAATCCTCATATTTAACGTTCAGCCTCGCGGCGTGCCAACTAGGCTCTTTTTTTAGAGCGCGAGCATCTTTTAGGAATCGCGGAAGCAATAATGTCATAAAATCTTCGCCGTAAAGGCAATAACTTTCTGCTCCGTCCTCTTTTTTTTTGTTTTTGTTTATTGCATGCTTTATGTTGAAGATCACATGAAACCCCTAAGGCCTTGCAGAGCCTTCTTCGCACCTGTTTTAGCCGTCGGCAGAAATATGCGTGTCTTATTATGTTTCACCCGGAAATCGGAAGATTTGAAATATGACTTGAAGAGGGAATATAAGCTAAGCGTGCTTGTTCAATCTTTTTGCTTGTTGAACGTATCGAACGATTCCCTTCATGTTCGTTTTATTTAAGGGAGGGTATATAAAAAAGAAACATAATTTTGTTATCAAAAACTGCGAGTATTATTCTATTCATAATTCCATGCAAATATTTTGCGTTAATTGATAATTAAACATTTTAAAAATTCGTAAATTTTTATTTGCATTAAGTGTTTGAGTCTTATATTTTATTTTTAGTGGACGAAACGTTGAACGGAATCAGTAGAGTTGGTTCGGAAGTTGTGCGATTGAAACATTTCTTCATAGTGAATGCCTCAAAAAGCGGTCGCTGATAGAATAGGCCCTCCGAAAGTCTTCTATGAAATATACCTGTAGTCCCAGTGTAGCTTACCCTCATTTGATCTATTTCACTTCCTGTTGAAGACTATTTTACTTTAAAGGAAGGAGCATTTTAAGAAATAAAACACACAAGAATGCAAAAATTAGACCAGCAAAAATATTATTTTTGCTGTTTATTTTATTGGTAATAATTATCTCCCAAATCGTGTATTCTCCAATATTCTGGTATACTCTCATAAATTTGTTGTCTACCGCAGTATTGGCGCTCCTTAAGACTGAGCCATTTTGCAGGATGACATTATAATAACATTCTCAGCTGGTGTGATCGATATGGAGTGACGTTGAGCGTTAAGAAAGGCCACCACCCACTGTTTACAAATTAAGAACTGTCATTTCTCTGCATATACACTTAAAACACTGAACGCGTAGTACTAGAAACCAAAGTGTTTCTATTGGCATATTTTTCAATTTCAAACTTGTCTGGAAGGCACACGTTGAGCCTATAACATCAAGAGCTAACCAAAAATTAAGATATTTACGGAGAAACGTGTGGCGTCCCCTGAGCGTCAGAAAAACAGATTTCATGCAGTTATATGTGAAGAATCCATGAATATTCCTCTACAATATTAAATACTTTATACCATGCTTTTATAAATCTAAAAAAAAAAGTCAGAAACATAGCTGCGACATTTGTTTTTGATAACAATGGGTATGATAAGAGCATCAGTGCCATCAAAATTGCCCACTATTTCAGCCAGTGTATTCGCGTCAAAAATATATTTCTTCCAAAACTAACGCATTATGAGTGCCTTCTATATGTGTACTTTCAGTGCCTGGTAAAATAGTCGGAAGATAATGAGCCACGACCGTCGTCGCGAGTGCAACATTTCGCCACTAGGCGCGCCACTAAAACAGGGTTGTTTGAATGGATGGATGCCATGCATCCACCCTTCCGTTTTGGTTGTTCCGAACACGCGAGCGGTACGCCGTACGGCCCGTACAGCCCGCGCATTCGTAAGAGCATGGCGGCATGAGAAAACACTGGCGTTGGCCTATTTATTATTTAAACGTTCATATATTACGGAAGCTGCAGACAGCATGCTTGTTGGTGCCTGCTGTTCCAAAGACGAGACGCCCTAAAACCTAAACCACGACACTGCTGCTGGGGAGACCTGTGGCCGAGTGTGTTCATTGACCGTAGCTCGGAGCATGTGGAGCGAAAGCTTGCGCTGCAGAAGCGGATCCTACATTCAAGTCTCCACCCCTGCCCATTTCGATCTGGAGAAACATCGTACCAGCGTGCGGTACGATCTTCTTGAAGTGCCCACTGCATACCTTAAGCCGGGGCTAGTGGGTACTGGAATTGGGAGGTGTGCCGACCGCGTCGGTCTCTTCATAGGAGCAGGGTATCGTGTGGCCTGATTTCGCCGCAGGGGCTTGGGGTGGCGCTGCCAGTCACAGCGGGGCTAGGAGGCCGGTCGGGCAGCGTTTAGCGAGGCTGGCTTGGGGCGCGTTGGTGTGACTATTTCTTCTTGTTTTGCGTTGTGTGCGAAGCGATACAATGTTGTGTGGCTGCTATGCTGGGCCGAAGAGACAAGGATCCCACAACGATGTCAAATACGGCGAAGAAAAAGACGGAGCGGTAGTGTTTTGTGCCGGGGTGCAACGTGGGTTACAACACATGCAAAGAGGAACACAAACTGGTTTCGGACGCCGAGCGACGCCTCTCTGCTCGCAGAATGAAATCGTCATATTACAAGAAAAGAAATCTACTGCACAACACGATTGCATTTCTTTCTGGAGGGAAAGATCAAGACTGATACAGAGAAAAATATGAGTAAGACGAATGTGTGACCTGTGTGACATGTCTGAGAAAACAAAATTCTCCAAGTGGGATTGCTCTTCACTAATGATAGCAGCTGAAGTTGCTTCATTTATCTTGCCAGTCTTGGTGTTTATTTTTATATAATGCATGCTCACAAGATGAAATCAATTCAAGCATTTCCTCGTCTATAATCTTTGGCTGAACATGTAGACGTCAATAACAACTCCGTTTATTTATTCATGTTAAAAACACTGTATTAACACCAGAACAAGAACTATGTATTTAAAAGTCTGCAAATTGTACAGCTGCCGAAATAATACTTAAAAGAGCTTCGACACTAAAGTGGAGAGGAAATCATCGCATACCTTATTATACCCAAGTTTCGCTTTCTTAATGATGGCATGCAAGATGATATAGACAATTATTTTTTTATAACAGCAAAACAAAGGACGTTTTGCTAGGCACTGAAAGTATATAGGAGGCACTGGTATTATTCATACTCCAATAAAATAGGAACGAACAAAAGTATGGTTTTGTATGGGAAATCTTTAATCTCACAAAATCCAATCACGCATGCAAAATAAAAAAATTAAAAAATGTCCAGTTGTGGAATGGATCGCGGCTACCCAGTAATGTTGTTTCATTGCTTTCAAATTACTTATATTTTATGTTTGTTAGACAAACGTGATTACTGTAATTAATGATTTTTTTAAGGTTTTGCTTTGTCTGCGTGATATACTTCGTTTTTACAGCTTAAGTCTAGAAGCAGCTGACGCTACGAGCTGATGGGTGAACTTAGACAGCATCAAAAGTGCACCATCATGCTGCTCGTGTTTCTATACGTGTTCTATCATCGCTGAACTCAGTCATAAACAGAAAAAGTCCAGTGACTTGCGCTTTTCGGCACTGCTTGTGATTGGTCCCAGTTAGATAGTTTTAGTATTGCGTAAAGGAGTAAACGCAAGCGTTGCGCGTTTGCATTAGCATTTCGGGCTCCACGCAAGCTCAGTGTGGAACACGCAACGCTAACGCAAACGCACAGTCCTTGCGCTTGTTCGTATACACGCAATACTAAATGTCACTGCAGTGATGGAAGCGGCATTTGATCTTTTGTAGCGGGTTCTGTAGCGGGCAAAATATTGGTTCGGAGCAGCCACTGACGCTTTTGGAGCGGATGCCAACATCTGCAGATCACCTGAGAATGGAAAACAGTGATTGCATCTCTAAATCAGTTCATTTATGATAGTGATCGAGGGTTTCTTTTGAAACTCAAGCGCGTTACTTATTACCCTCTGTGATAATAGACATGGCGTAAACGGAACACAGTCTTCTTAAATAAGGCTCTAGTCAGAGTGGGTTTAATCTACAATGGATATTAAGAAAAGGTTAAAGAGTGAATCATAACGCAACACTTCATGGGTTGCGTTATGATATCCTCTCTTCCCTCTCTATTTTACGCTCGGTAGATTGTCTAGCCCCTAAATATAATTTCTGCAAAATGCCGGCAAGAACCAGCATATCCGCCAACACGGCTACCAGTAGAAGAATGCGGCCCGTAAGTTTGACGAACCTACCAGACTCAAGCCTGTAATACCATACACTGCAAAAATAAGCCACTCAAAATATTATAAAAGTTTACAGTTGTGCTTTGAAAATGCTACTGCTCTTTAGCCGTGTAGGAACCAGAGTTACGTCAAAGTTAGCGCTGCTCTTTCGATCGACAGCTGCACGGGAACTACCGTGACCACAGCATTTATTCGAATATATATAGAACCGCGTTTTCTTCTCTCTCTCTCTCTTTCCCTGCTCAATTTTGTTTATTTAGATATTAACTCACAATTAGGACAAAGAAGGTTACCTTGTAATGATACTGAGCATAATTTGCCTGCCTACCGCGTAAGCCAGCCGCTCCCCCAGGCCAGCCGCTGCTCCTAGCGCTCCGGTGCAAAGCGGGGTAGCTCGACGCGTGCACGCTGGTGAGAGGCGGTGAAGGTTTGATGCGAGAGGCGCAAGTGCCAAGGTACCCTGCAGCCACGGAACGAAGGCATGTGGCAAGGCACGATAATCGAGGGATCCTTATCATGGGTACAAGAACCTGGTTTTGTTTTATCACAGTAGCCGCAATCGGCAATGATGCTATTTTGCAAATTTTTCTCGGGACTCTTAGTTCCTGACATTGACGACATCGCCGGGACGTTAAGACGTCGGCGATCAAACAGCCAGCGCATAAACCGGCCAGAACGGTTGATGCCCACCACCAACGGCTCTGGCCGGTTGATTTGCAGCATCAAAGCTCGACATCGTGGCATTCGGCATCTTCTTGTATGTGTTCTTTCATCGGCTAAACCAAACAAATGCGGCGAATGTCCCGTGACTTGTGCTTTTAGGGTGGGTGTTTGTGGTTGCTTGTGTTCGAGCGGAGATGTAGCAGGCATTCGTTCGGGGCACAATTTGGTGCAAATGGTGCAGCACTTTCATCGCTGTCTCTATTAGTGACTTTTAACACTGCGCGTAGGAGCAAAAGCAAGCGCACTGCGCTTGCGTTAGCGTTGCGTGCTCCAGACTGCGGATACTCCGTACGTACGCAACGCTGCAAGCTTTGCGTATGCGTACGCTCGCTATCGATCTTTGCGTGAGCACGCGGCGCTCCTCCGCATTCCCCCGTGTTGCTCTCGTTGCGCGCGGGACAGCGCGAGACTCAGACTATAGCCTCACCGAATACCGGCCTTAGATTGCGTGGAGCTGTTTTCAAGTTTGCAGGGGCACTTCAAGATGGCGGTGTCCCTTCTAGCGTACGCTTTTGCGTACCGCTGTACTAAAAGCGCCGGTTTGACGTAACGTCCCCAGATAAACGTTATGCGAAGTAACGACAAGTCCTCCTCCTCCCCGCCCTCCTCCCCTGGCTCATCTCGTCTGCTATCGCACGGTCCGCCATGTTCTTCCCAACTCGTCCACCATGGCCGTGTTCGAAATCTTCCGAGTTACTGCGGCGGGTCATAACACCTGACAAATCACATAGAACAACGCTGAACGCGGATAGAGTTTCGAACGCCAAGGAACCAAACCGTTAACTCGAGAGTGAGGTCGAGTCAGATTCGCCATGTTCTTTCTAACCGGAAACTTCACGTGGGCAGAGCCCATGGGACAGCGAGTCGGCACATCAAGCGCTTTCGCTAACTAGCGAAGCGCTATCAAGGGACCTGAGTTTGACGCACTCCGCAGCGTTGTCTCTGACAGCTTGCGCGCGTCGCACGCAGCGCTGACGCAAGGTTCTTTAGGCTTTTTTAAACTATCTATTTCGCTGCGATAACGCCCCTCCCCCCCCCCCCCCCCTGGAGCACTGCAGCATGAGCTAAAATATGTGACCCCAAAAGTAATAAACGTTCACCCGAGTCTAGAGACCCGCAAGATTCCGTGTTGTGTCAGGCAGCCCGGTTTCTCCAGAAGCTCTGACCGGAAGAAAGTCTCGAAGATCTTGACAATCTTCAACATGTCAAAACTCAGCAACAACTAAACAAGAAATTCTACGAGCGATCGCGCTGACGAAGACCGGGGAGCAGCAGAGATTGTGTTGAGAGCAGACTTCCACCACCTCACGGAAATTGACTTCACGTGACTTGAGGTCACATGAAATGGTCACGTGACTTCGATTTCCACGCTCAATTTAGCGAGAAAATTTTCGTCACGCAACATCCCTTCGCCGCTCAACTTAGCGGGGACATCGACGTGACGTGACTGGGGTCACATGACGGGGCAGCCTGACTTCTATGTACCCGCTGGATTTAGCGAGAAAAATGAGAGACGTTTACGAATTTCTGTAATGCGAAACTAGAGCTCAACTTTTGAGGAGGGGGAGGGAAGGGTATGCCCCTCATCCTCCTCTCTCCTCTTCCTCTTCCCTCCCCTCCTCCTCCTCTTCCTCCTCCTTTCCTCCTCATCTCCATCTGCCGCCGAATTTCTTAATGGGCGACGTGACACGAAGTCGTGACGTCATTTTTCCCGCTAAATTTAGAGGGGAAACTGAATTGGTGTTGAGGTCACGTGACGTCAATTTCCCCGATAAAGTTAGCAGAAAAATGTCCCTACTAACTTTATCGGATGAACATCCCGTAATGCAACGCGCGCGGTTACGCCGACGGCGACGTCGCTCAACCCGGAAACGGGCTCCTAAGAGCTGCGCTCCAAAATTTACTACCCGTGACATTAATTTTCCTGCTAAATGTAGCGGGGAAATCGACATGAGAGTTCTTTACGACACTCCACTGTGGCGGTTCTTCGTAACGGATCTTCATGGCGGTCTTCCCATATAGAATCCGGCTAATCAAACACGCTGTGTGTTAGAACGCTCATGCAATACACATTTCCGCACACCTTTCCAGCGTTTATGACCCGTGCGAAAAACGCCGAGTCACTCCATGGGCTGTGCACAAACGCGCGGCGTCAGATATTCCGCAGGACTAGTGCGAATGCTCACAACGCGTGCCACAGGCCAGTCGACAAAAATCACGAGGCGTGAAAAGCGATAAACGCCGACTTGTTCGTAAACAGCGTGCTGGTCTATAGAACATTTTAAGAATCACCTCCGCGCTACAACCATCTTTGTATGCCGCGCTGTGGAAAAGCGCTTCTGTGCATACGTGGTATAGCTTTCATCAGCCGAATGGCATATGCCGCGCATGCGTCCGCAGCTCATTGTCTCGTCCTTTTTCGCCCGGGCGTTTTTCGCCCGGAATCTGAAGCCTAAGCTGGAATTCCTCAGCGATAGTAAAAGCGTTGTGCTCCATCTCCTTTGTCCAGTTTTGGTTCATATATTTAACTGTATCACTTTGCATCTGAAACATTTCCTACCGCTTAGAAGCGCTCTGTTGTTGTTCCATTACATAAATCGGGTGATCGATCCATGGTTAACAAATATAGACCAGTCTCCCTCCTCTGTAGTTTGTCTATAGTTTATGAAATTGTTTTGCACACCCGCCTTATGCATATTTTTGTCGAAGATTATTCCTGAGTAATGAAAGGCCGCTCCACAGAAACAAACCTGTGTTCCTTCCTACATCACATTGTACCATCTGTCCATAGCGGAGGACAAGCGGATGTAGTCTACTTTGATATGAGCAAAGCTTTTGACAAAGTTAATCATCGACTACTGTTGAGTAAACTCTGTTGTTACGGTCCGTCCTAAGTACTTGTCGTCTCTCGATAGTTACCTATCTCATCGTCTGAAGTTTGTGCCAGTATCCGTCGATTATCTGCTCCATTGTTTATTTACTTCTGGGTTCTCAAAACAGTAACCTCGGTCCTTTGCTGTTTTTAATTTTTGTAAATGATCTAGCCTCCTGTATTAAACACACGCGGTTTGTTATTTGCTGATGATATCAAGTTGTTTACAGCGGTTAAAACGGTTGACGATTGTTAATGTCTTCTACGTGATATAGATTCCATTTCGGCGTGGTGTTTTTCAAATGACCTACTCTTGAATGAGTCGAAGTCGAAAGTTATGTCCTTTTCTAAGAAGCGTGAAATTCTGAGTTTTCCCTATGTATTAGATTCCACCAATAATACTCGCGTTGAGGTCATCTGTGATCTAGGCGTTTTTATGGATCCTGCAATTAATTTCAATCATCACGTGACTACAATTACTAATGCTTCCTTTAGGGTGCTGGGAGCCATTACATGAGTGACACGCGGTTTTTCTAAACCACTTTGTATTTTACGTTTGTTTTCTTCACTGGTGCGTAGTCGTGTTGAATATGCCTCAGTTGTCTGGAACTGTATTGGAGTGACAAATTCAGGTGTAATTGAGAGTGTTCAACGTAGATTCGTTCGTGATTTGTTTGATCGTTATTTTCAACCGAATTATTTCTATAGTTATGAGAGATTTGTGAACTCGTGAAGTTAGACTCGTTGTACAACAGCAGAACAATTCGTGAACTGACATATTTCTATAAGAATGTAAATGGTATAATTGATTCCCCAGAGCTACTCAGTCACATCTACATTGCAGTTCCTCGTAAGTCTTGTAGACTTGTATACTTTGTTTTACCCTACCGACTTTTACCATGCTGCACCCATGACACGCCTGTAACTGACTTATAACCATTTAGAACAGATTTGTGGGAATGTTAGTCTTGATATTTTTGATGAAGAGCGTAAATTTCGAAAGTGTGTTGAGGCTATTGTTTTTTTCCTAACGTTTCGCTTTTATCCTGTTTAACATTTTACTACTAATTGACTAATTGATAAGTGCATCACTAAGGAAGCATTAAGCTGTTGGTGGGTCACTGAAAATAAGAATAAATAAATAAACGCTGGAAAGAGGAAGATTGCGAATAATCAGGAGAATCTACATTTTTACCCGAACATAAGGTCCGTGATGTGCCCACGAACAATGTGACGTTAGCACGTATACGTCATCCCCGACATCGTAAAGGCCCCTTCCCAGAGTTGCGTTCGACTCTGTGCAGACTAAGAGACGACCGGTCTTTTAAGCCTCTAACAAGGGCTTACGACCGGGTGCGCAGCGGTGCAGTCGGTCATAAACCGTCAAAAAAGGCCGAAAAATCCGGTCATGTCTCAGTCGTTCGTATGGTTGAGCGCCCAGTGTGTGAACGGGTCTCTACTCTCCCAACACGTGACCTTTTTTACCGTAAAGACTCAATTCCGACTTCATAATCTGCCGAGCCACTGTAATCGCGCGTCAACTATCACTGGCTAAACTAATCAGGCACAAAAATGCGCATTCCTAGACGCAGCGCATTCCTACAAGCAGCCGTGCCCCGCTTTCCTATACAGAGGCCGGCCGGGCGGCGTGACATGGCTGAAGGCAGAGCGGCGGCTGCTCGCTCGCGCCACCCGCTCCCTTTTACCGGCGCCCGGGCCGCAGCGCCAGGAAGAGGGCTTCTCTGTGGGGTGGCGTTCCCGGAACTTTGACGCCGTTGCAGCCAATGGGAATTCAACTGCCGTTTTTCGCGCAGAATTTCGGTGCCGTTTTTCGCGGTCACAGACAACGTCTCTTCGCTCCGCGGGACAGTTAAAGCTATCGCATTAAAGGAGCAGCATCACGGCGCATTCAATGTGCGTGATTGGCTAAGCACGGAGACGACGAACACCATGACGATACACCATTGGCTCCAATTGATTGGTTCCGTACAATCGCTGCAGTGGCTGCGGACGGATGGAACGTTGCGGAGTATAGCGTGGTACACAGCCCTGTGGTTGCCATTCCAAATAGCCTGCAGCTCTATATTTTATATTTACGGAATAGGGTCTTATAAGGCTGATTTGTACGTAAAAAAAGTGGTATATAATAAAGTAAATGCCGTAACCGTACATTTTCACGCTGGAACAGGAAAAACTTCTGCGACTATTTGAAACCTTTTTGTTTGTACCATTTATCTTGAACGAATTTCTTCTTAAAGTTTTAACTTTTTATTCCGTTAGGCGAAAGTATACTCGAAGAAGTCATTATAAATCTGCCAAAACGATCTAGTACCGTTCGCGCGCGTGCGCCTTATGCGAGCGCCAGATGTGTTGAACCAACTCGAAACTTGCGGTAAAAGCCGTGTCGTTTTCGGTGGGCGCTTTATTAAAGCTCACGGAAGCAATTAGGGACTCCCAAAACTAGGGGCGACGGGAACCTACCTCGCACGCATCTCCCAGTTGCCCGCACTTCGCCCCCCCCCGAAACGAGCCGGAGTGGTCTGTCCCGTAAACAGATTGGGGTAAACAAGCAAACAGGCGACTGTTTACGACTCGCCCGAACTCGTTATGAGCGAACGTTCTTAATTAAAACGTCGTCGTCGGGTTCGCGAAGGACCCAAGAGCATGAGTTTGAGCTGGCGGCGCCTCACACCGCGGGAAGCAACGGGAGATATGGCTTTCGTGGGAGTCGTAGTTAAGACGCCTGGTAAGAAGTAATATACTAAGAATTCACCCATTTCTTCACTCAAGTTTGCCACCGGACAGAATTCGTCGCTTCTTTGCCGCGCATTTGCTCCATGACGTTCGGAATTTAGACAAACCCGAGCGACCGGTCAACACGGCTTATGAAGAGTTCTGCGAAAAGTTTAGAGTGGTCGCAGAAATGCCGAAACTGAGTTCACTAGTGGTGAAGCATCCAGGAAATATTTTTCGCAAGTTATAACTCCCGAACAACCTCGAAGGTGCAAGTTTTCGTCTGAGGGTCGGTATTTCAAAGGTCCCCAGCTCGAAATTTCCGGCGAAAATTAGAGAAGTTTCGAAGACGCCACCAAAAATTAGCAAAGTGTTTGAAAATTTTCGAAGTGTTGCATTTTATAGCCCTAACGTTGACTTGGCCTTGTGCAAGTTCCTGTGCACTACTTGCAGAAAAGTGCAGTGCCGATCAATCATCCGACATGCTCGAAACGTGCGAAAAATTGCATGGAGAACTGATGCAACTACGTTGTACTAATCTCTCTTGATTCTAAACTGCTGCACTTGACTCGCCGTTCCAGGGCGTCAAAAACCATTGTAACTTCAAGCGCGTAGATGAGCCTGCTCTTCACAATCCTCAAAGTATTGCGTTGTCGCGTTTTGAAGTGGCTATCGGTAACCCCTCCAAACTTCCCAGGAAATTAGAGTGCAGAGGTATGAGAGCATCTATTTTTCCGATTTTTGAATCGGGAAGTGGAGGGAGGACTTTCAAAGGCTGCCTCTATGCGGCACAATGCTAAGTCCGTCTCTGGCTCTAGAGCTTACTTATCCAGAAGACCAGGTAAGTGAATAACCGCTAGAGAGGCGTACCAGGCGGCGATCGTGTTTCTTGTAAAGGTATTGCAAGAAATGCATGTTCTTTTTGTGTGTGTGTCTTTTTTTTCTTTGTTCGCTGCCATGACATTGAATACAAATGGGCCCTTTAATGCACGGTAGTCTGAAACGTCTTATAATGGCTCCAAAGCCTGGCGAAAAAAGTTCTCGACTTTGTCGCTATTTTTTGTAAAGACACTCTTCCCCCGTCTTTCTAAGTTCTAAAGACGCTCATGTTTTACGTGATTCCAAGTTCTAAAGACTTGCAATGTCCAGAGAAGTTCAAGTTGTCAGATATGCCCCTGTCCTAAAGGTGTCCAAGTTGTGGTTATGCCTGCGTAAACACTGACTTATTTGGGTGAGATATTGAAATGAGTCCCCCACGACAAGGTGTCGTTCTAGGCAGGACCAATTTACGTGACGGTTCATCTACCGTGATACTACGATAGCTTTAGCTTGGTACTAGCGGGCGCGAATAGTGGTTTGAATTCGACAGCACTGCGTTATTCAGTCTAGACAGGACAAGGGTAAGCTACAACATGCCAGCTCTCTCTTTTTCTTTTTTTTTGTTAAACTTAAGGATGATATTGCGACGTTCGTTTTGAAGCAGTATTCGCACAACCCCTACCCAAGTAGTGCAAAGAATCTGGGCGGCAGAGAGGTTATCGGGCCAGCGTCGGTTGTCGGCGTCGGCCCAGTTCTGGCTTCGCTATACCGTGCAGAGCCCGGCCCGACGCCTCCCGCCGATTCCGGGCCGACAGCGGCTCCGCGGCTTCGGCCCCACAACGCTTAAAACAAATTACCCGGCAACGGGCCGGCACCGGTTGCCGATTTTGCGCCGACAACGGCTTTCAGCTCCGGGGCGGTTTTGGTTATTGTTTTCGGGCCGAGAGTGGTGACGGCCTGATGATGGACCCGCAGCATTGACCGGTATCGGATAGGCATGGACTGCCTTCTCTGGTCTGTAGGATGGTTTGTGACATACAGCCTTTTGAAATTGTACTAAATTAGGAGTTACTAATGAAAGTGAGCTACAGGTACTGATATATTACTAAATCTTTAAACATGCCTATACTAGTTTTCACCAATAGAACCGCAGTAAAATGAGACCGGCTTATCGCGGAGCATTACTAATATTCTCCTTTTATGTAGAGGATTAAGATTTGTCTAGATGCGTTTTAGGTTAGATGTGTGTAATCTTATTAGGATGTACACGTTTCAAACGTTAAAAGTATCAGCTTCTGCCTCCGGCAACCAAATATTGCAATGACTATACTTCGCCCGGCGTATAAACAACGCACAAAAAGTCCTCTTTTTTTTTTACTTTAATACTCTGCATATATAACGATTTTTGGTAAATATTGACGGAACCAAATTTATGACTTCTTAAGTACATATATTTCAATAACCATACTATTTTTGGAAGCTCTGATTTAGAGCTCCTTTAATAAAACGACTTCCGCAACTTTCTAGAGTCCCTCGTCCCCGGTATTGTCTAAAGTGCAGGGGTGCCCTCCTCGGTATTGGGGGGGGGCGGGGGGGGCGGTGCGATCGCCCCCTCTGCCCCCTGCTTCGACGCCGTTGTGAGTCACGCCCGCCCCTGTCACTGGCTACACCGCCAAGTACTTCAAAAACCTGATGTCATTCCTATCTTCGTTTGCATTTTCGACGCTTTTGAGGATGCTTTCTGTAAAAGGTCACAAAATCAAATATTTCTTCGCGGTCACATTTATATTATGTGGAAAGCACAAAGATTGAAAACTGAGGAACGTATTTTATTTTAAACATGTGTATAATGTAAAAAATAATTATTATACTGGGATGGGCAGTATAGCAAGCAGCGATATTTTCCCGTCTATAGTAACAAGTCCAGGCAACTTCGCTTTTAAACGCCAACAAAGTTGGCAATATTTTTTTTTTGTAAATAGCTTTTTTGCGCATTGGGGAAGTGAACGGCTCAACACACGTTAACGCCGACCGTTACATCCTAGAATCTAGGGAGTAAGGAATCATTGTCGTGAGCATATACACTGTCTCCTAAAACATAAGTCAAGCGGCCAACCCCCAAAAGGCGCGCAACAGAATAATTTTTGGCAGATAGTGTTTTTAAAGAGAGTACAGACAGTACACTGATTAAAACCGAGCTTGTGTGGGCTTCACGGAGATGAAGAAAACCGCACTTTTAAAACTCGTTTTCTCATTACTGCTGATTCCGCGCTGAAACCGGCCCAGAAATCTATACAAAACAGAAATAGCTTACTCAGTTTTTAACTTGCAACCTGCTGCTAGAAACAAAAAAACAATAATCGCTGAAATCGTTATTTTTGCTATTCGTTTCTGAGCCGGTTCCGGCGTGGCAGTAGGAAGCTTATTCAGATCGTTCTTATAGCTCCGATATTGATATCCGATAGGGACACCTCGCATGAACAAAGGCGTCGACGAAATATCTGGCATCGTTATCGGAGTTATTGATAGACCTACTAATAGTCTCTGGTAACGTTAACGGAATTATGATAACGCTATGTCAAAACGCTCTGCTAATTAAGTAGACCTGTGCGAAGTTCATAATTTAGATCGAAGTGCGCCACGTCTGTCGTAACCTGCCGCAAAAAAAAAAACAGGTTGGGGTAAAAGGGGAGGGGGGGCTCAACCACGCCAGCCTTGTTTAACGCGCTTCCATTCTCTTCAAAAACCTCTCAATAATAAATTCACACTACCACACATCACAACTTAGAAAATCTCCGTCTTACCTCGTGGACTCTTGGGATGGAGAAAAAGCACGAGCTGGTAAGAAAGTAATCCCGTGGCAACACACCTCGCAAAAACTCTGAACGGAAGCGTCTGAAGCTATCTCAATGATCCCGCGTCCTGCCGAAAACAGTGCCCGCACGCGTAGTGGAGATGAAACCACGTGACCATTTACGTAAAACGAAGGAAAAAAATAATCTTTCTATATTTTATAGTAACATTTTGCTTTTTATGTCTACTTGCTTATGTTTTCTGAGAGAGCAACAGACTCGCCACCATCCGAGCGCACAGACGGGCCCAAGAAACATTTCGCGACAAGGAGCGTATTCACGCGTGCGATCCTTTGATTCGCAAAGTTTACCGACAAAACCAAGTCTAAAAAAAAAAAAACATAAAGGAAACGGTAAGACACGGGTTAATTTGTGTCTGTCCGTCTTGTTTCTTTTTTATTTATTGGTTGCTGGTGTCTCACAATGGGAGAATACACGGAACACACCGGCTACGACCGCAGCCGATCAGCGGCTTCTCTGTCGGGACGCCATCGGCTGTGATCGGGCTGCAGTCGGGTTGCGCAGCTGCATTCGGTCGCGCAAAAAACAGCACTCTTTCCCTCTCGGCAAGCTGTCGGCTACGATCCGGCTGCGTTCGGCCGTCCCAACAAGCACACCCCATCACCCTCCTTCGTTTTCGTGAAGCCATCGGCTACCACCGGCCCGATTTTCCCGTTAGGATCCCGCAAAGTCCCATGGACGGCTCGAAATTACAAAACAGTAAATAAAACAAAGAACGTATGTTCTGAAATATTATTTGAAATGCAATATGATCAATTCTCATGTTTCTTGGGTTGAAAAAACGAAAAAATCGCGTATGTATTTTTTAAAAAGAAGTGAAGAGTTTGTTGGTTGCGGTCAGGTCCCCTACAAGCAAAAAACAAACAAAAGAAAACAAAAATTACGCGAGCATGTCTTGCGGAAAATTATTTCTAGCTATACACCCAACCTTGGTTTGCGAGGCGTCTTGGAAGATTAGAATTACTATACAGTCACCGACCGATTTCTCGAACTTCGCAGGGACCGAACAAACTTCCGAATAATAACGCAGTCCGAAAAATCGGCAGATTAAAAAAAAATACTTGCCTTTATTACGTGTAAGCAGACTTAAAAAAGTCGTCAATGGTGTCTTGTTTCAAGTTACGCTTCCGCTTTTGTTGTGCCACTTTCTATTATCTTGAGAATTGCTCCATTCTTTTCTAGCGTTATGGTCGAGTACTTTCCGCACTTCTTGGCGACACTTCGCGGTGGCGGAAGAGCAGACGTATGGTTATGATGTCCAAGCCAGCGTAGTCCGAAAACACGATTCACCAAGACGACATTGGAGGCGCGAGTCCACAGTTGCAGAAGGGCCAATTAACGAAGCAAAATTGTTACAATGATGATGATGGTAATGACGCGCGGCTAGAGAAATAAGAGGCCGTAGTCTAGCGTCACCTGCCGGTCGAACTTAGCAGTACTAAAGTAGCGCTGTCAAACCAAGCCAATCCATGTGCAGCCAACATGTAGTCGAAAATGGCTGCATCTCAGCGGTGTTTCCTACGGATCGCCCGCGACGATTTCGCCCGAAAAAGAATCAAACTTTCGGACCTCAAATTGTCCGCTTAGGTCGCTTAGGTCACGGTTCCTTCTTTAGGTCCAAAATATTGAACAACTTTGATTTATCGGCGTCCAAAAAATCGGTCGGCGACGTACTTTAGCAAATGTTACTCCTGATATGCCTAGATTATTCTCACCTTTCTTAACCTATGATCTGCCGAGATATAAGCTGCGAATGAATGGCGCACCGTAAGCGTAACTAAACTTGTGCGTATTTGTGCATCACTCCGTTTACATGTTTAAACATTATTTTGTAAGTATATCTGTGTGTGTGTGTGTTTCTCTTTCTCTCTCCCTGTGTGTGTTTGTATGTGTGTGAAAGAACAACGCAACTTTGCACAACCATAGATTTCTAGAAGATAGATTAACCTGCTAAAGGCAAGGAATGCCGTATGCATACGCTTGGCGGGGTAAACCCACATTTATATGACACTTGTCATTTGAAAAGAGACCGTTTGTTTCTCGATATTGATCAGATCGGTCAAATAAAAAAAAACACAAGAAACAAAGCCTCGAACGGGAATTAAAAGAATACAAAATTAGATGTATTTAAAATAAAATTTGGGGTGCTTTGCTAGAAAACCAACCACGTATACCAATAAACTATCCCAAAACATAAATTATGGAGATGTGTACAATTGCCAACTTAAGAATCGTGAACAACACGGAACACCGTAACGTAAATCCCTCCTTTACATTTTATGTTCAAGTTCTTTCGTAGAATCTTGGCACTTCATGTATCTTCCAAAAACCTGAATTATCTGCTCCGAAAATGGCGGGACTCAATAACAAGAACAAGCAAAAGGCACACATCCACCGCACAGACCTCCCCTTACTAAAAGGGAGGAACTTCTCCTACAGCACCGAAGTCTCGCGGAAAGCCCGCCGTCAAAACGTCCCGTCACCATTCTTTTTTTTATTTCGCGCACATTGCAACGCGCTCTCGCAAAATAAGAAAACACATAAACATAAACAAAACGAGTAAAATATCGCGACCGCATATCGTAAACATAAATAGCGATGCCTCCGCCGGAGCCAGGGGCCACTTTAGAGAGCCAAAGCCGTTGCGTCACGAGCTCGCGCAACCCGGCCAACCCGGCCTTTCATTAATCTTGGCCGCGCGTCAAATGCAGCCATTCTTTTTTCTTCTGTTCTTGAACGCCAGTAAAAGAGCTCTAGCATCCTCAGTTTCGTTCCAAAGCTTGTTGACAGATTTCTTTTTTTTTACTTTTTTATGCCCGAAGCATAACACGCATACCCTTTCTTCACATGGAGCTTGCCTGTTTGTGTTTATAAACATACCCCGAATGACGATAGTCTGGCTATCAACACTCGCTTACACCCTGAAAGGTGCTTTGTCCCTTTATGTATATATACAATTATAACTTGCTGGCTTGGAATTATTTTCTTTTACCTTCTGGAATTCTTGAAAATTGTGCCGATGTTCAGAAGCCAAAATAAAAATAAAAAACCAGCATATGATAATTTACAGCAACCCAGAACCTCTGAAGAACAGAACAGATTTTGATCTATGCTAGCTGTATAATCGCATCGACTGCCCTCGTCACCACGCCGAGTCCCTAAAACCACCAGGTGCTCCCCAGTTTAAACGAGGTCATCTGATTTCTCAAAGAAATTCTAACTCCGCCTCTCCCGTAACCACTGCCTTCTTAGGCACCTTCTCCCGCGCGTAATGGTACGGGTAAGCCCCAAGAGTGGAAAGCGCGTGATTGCGCTACTGCAGGCTCCCCGTGCCAAAACAAACGCACATATGCATTTCATCACCCGACCACCACTCTGCCGCGTCTAGCAGGGTGCGGCAAGGCGGAGGGAGGGGAACCGACGACGCTGCGGAATGCCGCACGTGTACTGGCCCAACGACAATGCCCAGCTTCCCGCACACTGTCAGCTCAGATCGTGCAACGGGTCGGCTCCTTCCCCTTCCTGGCATTCCATTAGAGAGACGCGAGTCCTCTAAGCCCCGTTTACGCAGCTCATCCGCGCCGGCGCGCCTGTGTTTGTCGGACTCCGCAAAGCGGCTGCGTGGTTATTGGTCGATAGCATGAAAGCCCGCCAACGCGGCTTACCGCCGAGATGACATGCTCCTCTCTGACCTCCCCCCCCCCCCCGCCTCACATCGGGGCAGAGCATGTCGCAGAGTTGGGAATAGAAAAAGGCCCGTGCCGACATCACTGAAGCAGAGTTGCTCCGAACCCGAAGGGTCAGATCCGCGGGCTTGCCGGCTCTTCGAAACAGGTATCTGCCCACCGGTTCGTTTCGTGCCTATACCGCAAGATGAAAGAGGAAGTCCTGGCAGCAGCGAACGCAGCGTCGACAGACGACTTGCGGATGTCTGCTCTACACTGAATTCCAGTTCGAGCCCGATGATGCGTCTTTCATGTGTTTGTCTCGAGTTGAGTTACAGATCGGCGTAATGTTACGAGGGTGTTTTGCTGTCGTCGTTATTTTGTTCAGTAGTACCCGCGAGCCGTTCCAACCTAGCCCCTTAGTGTAGCCTGAATCGGTAGCGTAGTATGTACCCAGATCAATAAATAAAGCCAATTGGCGAGCAGACTTGACGTGCAGACTGTATGATTTAGCCAACAATGGTCATACAGAAGCGGTCTGCACAGATGTTCTTCGAACGCCTACAAACCATGTAGCACGTTACCTCAAGCAACAACAACAAGGGATTACAGTTTGCAATTACTCTCGCTCCCTGAGCCAATCATTTGGCTTACCTACATTATTCGAGAAGAAAAGTAATTTACGAAACTCGAAAATGACCGTTGCTTTACCAACGCCACATGCGGATTTTCAAGCACGACAGTTCTTTTTCTGCCGGTCTCAGAAAACGGGTCTTTCATTATTTTCCATTATCGAATCCGAATCCCCGAATTATAGTACTAACTATCTTCTTAACCTAGCAATTTTGGTAAACATCTTCCCTGTCGGCAAGTTCGAAGGAATTCTTTGGTGGAAACTTGTAGAAACAGGGGCGCCATTGAAAAGTGAATTAAGAAAAAAGTAGTGGGACTGCATTACCTTCTTCTTTCAAAATATCGAACTGCCCTCGCGATTACTTCCTCATAAGCATATTCAAATGATTACAAAATTATTCTAAAAAGTAATGAATTACGAATAATTCTAATACTTGTGATAAAATTACCACCTAAAGTGTACAAATATGCAGAAACAACGTGCTAGGTACTGGAGAATACTCAGGGCTAGTGCCCTGTCGTTCTGTTATCATTTTGCCGCGATGAAGACCACGCGTATTTTTGTATGACAATAATGAACAGTGCTGTTTCTGCGCTTTTAATTTCGATTTCGCTTTCCCTTTTACGCAAGGGCCTAGGTTACCCATTAGAAGGTGTACGGACCAGATATGGCAGCATAGTCTTCCTTCATCGCTCGTGGGGTGCCTGTTGGTCACTATAGTGCAGGTCAATGTTGGAGCTAACCTCGTAAACAATCGTTACTTAGATGGTAGATTACTGGCCCTGTCCAAACGCTGGAAACAACAACTTTCAGTTGTATCAGCTGAAAGCGCTGCGTCAGAAGCATAAACAAATTATGCACGTGTTCCGATGCAAAAATAATAACTGACCCGGTCTGTAACCGTCTGCCTTAACCGCGAAAAAGGCACCTAAATTCCCCATTCCCGATGACACAAACAAAGAAAAACCGCAAGAAAAAACTTGGTATATTTCGGTCACAGGTGAGGTTCGAACCCGGGCCTTCGGAGATGCAGGCACCTTCCCCGATACCGCAGCAGCTCCACGGTTTCAGCTCACTAAGCGTACTAGTGCGCGCCCGTCATGCTTTCGCATTCCTGCTCGAGAGCAGTCTTAAATTGTCTCTGCCGACGGAATTGTTTTTTAAGGTCTCCCGTAGGTTTAGTTCCCTAACTTAGCCACTAAGGGCGCGATGGTTGGATCCCTATACTAGCTGGCAGCTGTAGGCATCACCGTAGAAATGTGGAAGGCAAGCTAGTTAGTGCGCAGACAACGTATTGACACGCAGAATTGCATATAGGACAGCGCTCTCTCATCCATGTTCTGTTCCTCCAACTATACTTTGTTTCAGCTTTTGTACAGGCGCAACCGACGCTACGAATGGGACCGATGAAGCAGCGTCAACCGTGAATCACTAGGTATTTTCTCTTATGATTGGTTCAGCATTGATAGTAGAACGTGAAACTATGACCAAAATGCCCGAACATGATTGATCCTAAGCTCATGTCGTCATCTGTGTCTGGACTGGCTAGGACGTACAGTGCAGGCATCAAATGTCTGTAGTCCATTTTTAATAAGCATGGTGATACTCAGCCCATTGGCTGTTCGTTTGACAGCAGTGTTGTACGGAACGCCGTTTTGGAACGCGTTCATTTTAGAAGGAACGAAGGAACGTCACCGTTCACATTGCATCAATTGGAACTGGAACGGGAACTCGTTATGACACACTGGATAAAGAACTTGGCATTGCCTTTTTTCGTCCAGTGAGTATCCCACATTTCATTTTCTCAGAGGAAATTCTAAATGCATAAAAGCCAATATCTTTATGAAGAGCAGGATCTCGCTAACTTTGGTTACTTACGTTAGGGCTTATGTTTGCGGTCACTTGCTTGGTAACAGTCGGAGTTGCAGGAGAGCTAGTGGATGCGATTCTTCGTGCCTGAGGCCCGAGTGCGTCGAGGTACAAAGGCAAAAAACTTTCGAGTCGAAGGATAAAGACGCAGTCAGAGGGCGCTCCAAAATTCAACTACTTTCTTTGCTTCCACAGAACTATCGCCGCACCCAGACAATCTAAGGCCGACTACAGCCCTCGCTAAGCTTCCGCAAAGAGACCTACAGTTAAAAACAAAATAACAGGTTACCAGAGCATCGAGACGCACCCTCGCATACCGAGCATTGGTCAGCCTTGAAGATACACAACATTAACTAGGGCTGGGGCATTTGTTTGATTAGCCTCACCAATTAATCCATAAAATGTTTTAATCCGGAGTCATTTTTCACTGGATTAATCGGTTAAAATTTTACAACTATAAATAAAAATAAAGTTGCAACGCTTTCACCACACAGACGTAGATGAGTGGCCAACCTGCATGAAAGAAACTTTTAGGGGAAATGTCGACACAAAGCAAGCTGTAGTGGAGTTTGCACGTCACCCAGCCACTTCTAGCACTGCCGCAAGTGTACGTTTCGAACCTTTGTCAGAGACTTGTGTGTGGACAATCAGAAGTTCGCTATTCCCGGAGAATACCAACAGTACACTGTTTTCCTCTGCGGCTGGAAAGTAATAAGTTGTGAGTGTGTGTGCCTTTGGCTGTTCGCAAACTATACGCAAGAGGTTGATTTAAAATCCAGGTGTATATTGTGCCGTTTATAACAGCGAAGGCAAAATATGTAATCTTGATTTCGCGAACTATTATGCATGGTAAAAAACGTACAATTAATCAATCAATTAATCGATTAATCGGGTAGAATTTTTAATCGACGCCCAGCCGTAAAATTAACCCAACTAGCTAGTCCTCTCTCACCATGTCCACCACCTTCAAATTGAACAGCTCCAAACCGAACCTTCACGAAGAAGGGCTTGTACTTTTCAAGGCTGACAACTTCCAGAAGCTTTACTTTCTTCTTGACTGGCTCGTCTTGCGGACAAGGCAACATCATCGAGAAGCAAGTGTCAGCGAAGCCCGAACAAGAGACTCTGTTAGATTGAAACGTGTCAGGTTGTTGTAAAACGCCTGCGCAATGTGGGGTGACAGTTGCGATTTCCTGGCTCGTCCGAGTCAGCCCACAGCAAACGCGATTATGGTCATTATTGAGGATTTTTAAAGGTGATTCATCAACAAATGAAACCCTGCTCCCGCTTTGTTTTCTTCCCCTGGTGACCTTCCATCACGGCCTTCACAATCGTGTGTTCTCATATGATGGGATAGATAAAAAAGAAAATCTTCCCTCGATCTAATTACATATGGTAAACAGCGAAATGCAAATGTAACGTAAATGTAACGATACGTTTCATTTTTTGAACTGCAACAGGAGCGAGTTCGCACCTTTCGCAGTTAGAGACTTGTAGCAGGAACGCGTTCCCGAAAATCAGAAGGAACGAGGAAACCAGCTTACGTTCCTTTTTTTGAGGAACGTGTACAACACCGGTTTGACGAGATCATTCTCTTTGAAACGGGGCATCTAGACAATAGCGATTTTTCGTTGTTTGCAAGTATCAGTATTTTAATCAAAATCGTGTTCTGGACGGGAGGGGGGGGGGGGGGGGGGTAGTGTCGTCATCCTAGATCGCAAGTTGTCGATTTTTTTGAATTGTTGCGGAGTGCACAGAAAAGTGGTAGCTTGCTTTTTTGTATATAAAAAAAAAATGCATTTCCATTTGCCCCTTGTTGTGCAACCTGCCAAACGGCACTGTACGCTGCACAATTTCTTTCTGTGTTTTCTTGAAAGTGCTACTTTCTGCTGATCGAAAGAAAAATGTGTTATTTGTCTTGGCGATGATTTAACTAGTAATTTAACGATGAGATGCCTCTGACACTGCTGACCGTTTTGTTATTATTGCGGGCAAATATTCTTTTCTAATGTAATTACACGCCTCACTCGCACTACCCGGTCCACATCAACGTTGTTGCTGATGTATTCGTAACAAAATGCGACAAGAAAAGGGTCAATGCTGGCGTCATTAGTCCAGATATGAGCGAACCATCTGCCCATATGTATGCCAGCTGACAGAAGACGAAAAGTGCATAAACATGACACAGATTGTTTCCCACCGATTGGGGTAATAGTGCTCAAGCTGTGCTTACGTAGATAATGCATGCGACGTGTTGCTCAAAATATTTAAGCGTTTTATTATTTTTTTTTTTCGTTTGAATCGGTAAAAGTTCATAAAAAATCAGATGGCTTCCTAGACCACTCCGGCCGCTTTAGAAAAGAGACGCGTATGAAATATCAGCTTCATGGAACACTTATTGCCTTCCGTTATTGAAGGACGTGGACCCAGTAGCAAGGGTTTGCAGGAACAAATTAGCAACAGAAATGAGAAAATCTGAACAAATACATTACTCTGGCTTATTTCATACAGGATGTTTCACATGAGGCCTGATTTAATGCGGAAACGTATCCATAATCCGTCGCATAGGTAAAGAAAAATGAAAAAAAGAGCTTAAGAACATAACGACGAGATTTCAGAGTGGTTCAAAACTGGCAAAAAAGCTTTTAACAACTTTTTTGTTTATATGCGAATTAAAATGAGCGACCCGACAGCTGCCGAAATACATTTTCTCTGTATCGGAATCTTATTTGTTTTTATCTCCCCTACTGATACAAAACGGCAGGTTTGTTCCGCCATTATGACTCAGTAACAACAGTAGCCGTCGAGAGTGCGGATGATTTACGCATTAAACCTTTAC
>JAZHYW010062323.1:0-11366 GCA_037355805.1 Ixodes ricinus | reverse complement strand
AGCAAATGGCGAGATGTATGGTGGCGCCCTCCTATGGTTCCCCTCCTTGTGACGTCATTACCTCTGCGAACAACAAGTTCGATGGTGTTTGTAAACAGCATGGCGGAAGCTTGAAATCATAGCGCTCTCAAAGGAACACTGCCAACACCGTCAAAATTAAAGTTCTCTCTATTCCTCTTATTTCCGTCGATGATAAATCCTTTCTCTGACGTCATAGTCAGCGTTAGAGCCAATCGTGGAACGCCGACTACAGTGACGCTTTCGGTCGCGCACGTCGCCAATTGGAGCGTTGGAGACCGCTTGTGGCGGCGTCTCACACTGTTGACACCTTACTGGCGGTCGCCGACGCGGCGGGCGTAGAGTGCCTCGATGTCTCTCTGTTTGGGGTGATGCCATCGTTTGTGGTACCCGATGCCGACAGCACGCGCTCACAGAGAAAAATACAAAGAAATCGCCGGAAACAAAATGTCGCTGCAGCACAGTCAACGCCACGAGCGCGTGCAGGGACACGCTCTTTCACGCGCTTGAGAACAAAAAATAAAAATAAACGTTAGAAACAAAATGGCCAGATGTCATCACCCCAAGCAAAGCGCACATGAAGGCACCCTAGGCGGGCGCAGTATGATCGAAAGAGCTCATCCTTAAAAAAAAAAAAAAAACTTTCATCAAGAACAAAAAGTACTTTTCTAATTTTTTTATATGTTGAACAGATGAGGTACGTGAATTGAACTTTCGGTTATTTTGAAAGTTCCGGCCACCGCTACACACATTGCTTTTTGCGGCTCTCAATATGGTCGTTTCTGCATAAATTGGAGATACTGACATTTAATTAAAACGCAACAAAACGAGACTGAAAATTAAATACAAGCAATTCAATTATTAGTTTTAACAGAAAAAACAAAAAAAGTATTGTAGCTAACCCTTAAATCCACTTTGACAAAAAAATAACATAAAGTATCTTCTTTTAGAGCTCCTATTTGGACTCAAAATGGCGTCTTTCAATATTTTCATTTTAATCTAATATAGGTATACATAAGTAATTAGGCACCCACCTAAATCTGTGTGGAAGCAACCTATTTTTTACAATATTTTTCTTAACTACATAAGTTTTATACAAATTTCAAAAATTGCGAGCATGATTTCAACGAAAACAAATATTTTATTAAAAAAAATTATATATATATATATATATATATATATATTTTTTTAGAGGCTTCTTTTATTTGAATTAACTTTTTCGTGAAAGAAGTGCCGCGTCCCCCTTGACATGGAATGACCTTATTGCAACGTGGTGTTTGTTTCTAATGCAGTTGTTTCCAGGTCTCGGTAGGACGTTATGTACAGCCCCATAAACATATCAAGCAGAACACGCAAACAGTAAGAATGGTGTTTTAAAACACCAACAAACGAAAAAGATGCACGTACAGAAACTACTGCCGCGATGCAAAAAGTGCTGCATGAAACGTGGCCTTTCTTCGTCCGTAATAAGTATCCCTTTTTTCAGTTTATTTTATTTAGTTTTTATTTGTTTTATATCGGGGTATTTCATTCGCGCGCGTGTGTGTACAAAAACAGCCGAGTATCGAGAACAGATACATAATCCAAGAAATACGAAACCAGCCCCGTACGGTTACGACTTATTTTTTTTTTTTTTCGGGGACTCCTTCGAATTGGTTGTTTTGTTTATCTGCTTTCTTTGTCTTCCGCGTTTATGTATCAATGCCCCCTTGGCTGTACGGACGAACGTGATGTAGTATATTTATGCTGGAGTTAACATCCAGGGGGCTAGGATCATTTGTCATGGCAACACTGCAATCGGAATCCTTTTATACTCCGTTTCACCGTATAGATGGACTGCAAGCGACGCTAGCCGTCATTTCAACCAATCAGGCACTGCGAACGCATCACGTGACCACATGCTCCGCGGGTCGCTGCTTCTTCCTAAGGTCACGTGACACTCATACGACGTTTGATTGGCTCCGATGGCTCGTAGCGTCTTCTGTGGTCCATCGTAAGGTGGAACGGGCTGTAACAAACATGAGTACTGGCGAGTCCTCAAGCTCAGAATTCGAATCTACGCTCCAACGAAATATTTTGATTTTGTTTACTTTTCGCTTGTTTTCGCTCCCCCGGTCAATGTGCATTATGAAGATTACGCGACTGACATTGTTATTTTTTTTTATTGATCTTTTTTTTGTTTTTTGTTTATTGTTTTAAGGGTTGTTTTAGCATTCGGCAGATTTTGCCGCTGCGATACCAAGTAGCTGAGCCTGGAGCTATGCAAGTGTTTACGTTTGGAGGGCTCTGCGTTTTGAGAAAGGCTATGTACTTTCAATAGACAACTTCCATAAATGCATCCGCTCAAAGAAGATGACTTAAGTCAAGATCCGCGGGCGTAGTTTACCCTTTTATAATTATAATAAAGACTTTTTTCCAAACAACCAACTTCCATACATTCGTCACTGCGCGCGTTGCATTCTGGGAACCCGTGGGCCAGGAGCGGAGCGCGTATGGATCTTGCTGCCCACTGATTCCCACAATGCATAACGTGGCAATACGCCGCGATGAGGCGCTTCGAGTTTTGGAATAAGTCTGTTGAGTAGGTTTTACGTACTGCGGGGGAAAAAATCGGAATGAGTAAAGGTATTTGAGTGCTCTCGCGCGTTGGCTGTATGAAAAATCCCGGCATTCCCTCCGTACTCGAATACGCCTGTTCCGTTTGGGATCCGGGACATGTAACATTATCACACACTCTCGAATCAGTCCAGAACCGAGCAGCCCGTTTTATCCTTTCTAATTATTCTCGCACTGCTAGTGTTTCATCAATGAAGACAACTTTGGACTTACCTGACCTCGCTTTACGCCGTAAATAGTTTCGTCTTTGTCTTTTCCATAAAATCTATTATACTAACCCAATTCTAAAAGATCAACTACTTTTTCATGCGTCATATGTGTCACCTCGCAACGATCACCAGTGTAAGGTTGGCACGCCGACATGTCATACGAACATATATTTTGACTCCTTTATTCCAAGAACATCCAACGATTGGAACCACCTCCCTGCCTCCATCGTGTCCATCCAGGACGCCACATACTTCAAGAAGTTTGCCAACGATTTGATCTGTGTCACCCACCTCTCTGTAGAGCCTCCGGGCCTTGAGAGTATGAAAATAAATAAATAAATAAATAAATACCAAATCGACGAACTCGCGGCCGTTTCGCTAATCCGTCTTAACATTTTACACACAGTAATGGAAATGACGTGAAAAGTTGCGAGGAATGTCTGCTTCATAGCTTGTTTTATTTCCTTAACCTGTAACAAGCTCTAATTTTTTCGCGATTTCATGAAGTAAAAAAATTATATATTATTAAATTATACTGTATATCCCAATTTTTCTTAAAATCTGATCAAGTCGCCAACGAGCTAGCAAACTTGCGTTCAGCACAACAGTAAGCTCCTGGAAGACGAAGCCCGCAACGTGGCTTTCCACACGGTCCAGTCGCCCACGCTCCTCATCAGCACCGAGGACATGCTGGTACCGCACCAAGTTCGGCATGCAAGCAAAAAGGTGTCAACCTCCCTGCTCATTCGACTCGGAGACAAGCCAGATCTTCTTCCTTACGGATTGCACCACAAAAGTCCGGTTCCTCGTCGATACAGGCGCAGAAGTTTGCGTGGTCCCACCAACACCAGAAGATCGCCGACGACGTGGTGATTTTCCCTCACTCCAAGCAGTGAATGGATCAGCGATAAAGACACATGGGGAAAGATCTTTGACACTCGACTTCGGTTTGCGTAGGTTGTTTCGTTTCGTTTTTCTTGTGGCCGATGTCGACCATTCTATGATCGGAGCTGACTTTCTACGTCGTTTTGGGATTTTCTTCGACGCTAGTTATCAGGTCCGGGTCACCAATTTGTAGAATACGCGGTACGTAACTCTTTAATGCTCTATCTACAATATTTTACATGCTCCATTGTCTCATTGTTTTTCCCGCACGCCCGACAGACTGTATAGACTCCACCTTCAAGTCGAATCTCTGTCGGTATGGTAACGTCCGCGGGGCCCCTGCTCGCGCTTCGAATAACAAAACGACAGCCCAAACTGTTGCCATAAAGCTCTGGTTTCGGCCGATATTGGCTCTTTGTTGTCACTGTAAAGCTGCAGATTCGGCTTTCTCTCGGGCTGTTTCAACCCAACAAAGAGCGTATCTTTCTCTGACTCTCCCCTGTACCTCAGCCTAGCTCCCACTTCGTTTCTGTTGGTGGCTTTGGTATCCCCATTGTTCGGGTATGAAGTTTATCGAGCGACAATGGTGGGGACCAGCTTCTGGTGCACGGCACGAGATTGGATCCGATTTTCCATCGAGGATGACGCAGCCCTTGTATCCAGTACGGGATCAGGTACCTCGATCGATGATGGACACGAATAAATGGCGCGCTACGCGCGCCATTATTCGTGTCCGCCATTGTTCGGGTACGTACACTGATCCCGTATTCAATACAAGGGCTGCGTCATCGCTCGGTGAGAAATCGGATCCAATCACAACGCTTCGTGCCCAAGAACTGGTCCCCGCCATTGTCGCTCGATGGGGTTTCTTAAAAAACCGCCGATATACGGTCCGTATCGGGAACTACCTCGGAGGACCACGGCTATGGGGAGCTGGCACAACGGCTCTGCCCTGTCCCCACTTCTTTTATACGTAACTATGGTCCACCCTCCCTACAGACTCTAACAAGTTTTTGTATCTCGAATTCCCAGCTCACCTTCTTCTCGCCCACGAGCTAACCATCATCACCACTTGTTTCATTTTTGTTTTTCTCTTCATCCTTGTGATTCTTTTGCGTATCATTCGTTAGATCGCTGCGCCACAGGTCTTCGTGGTACGGGCGACATGCCTTTTCTGCGGCGCCATGGCTCTCCTGAGCTAAAATAAGTATCAAAATACATATCCCCAGTTTACGTAGACGACATCAGGTGCGGCGCTACCTTCAACACCAAGTCACTTCGTAGAAACCTGGACATCGTCGCTACAGATCTCCAGTTTACCGGCAAAACCGCGAGCAACACGAATACGGGGATTGGAATTCAGTTCCACCGAACCTTCGCAGGAAGCCCCATTTCCCCCGTCTCCGACAGTTCAGACTCTCGGCACGAGATTAAATGAAGGTGGACCGGCGAAGCGAAGACACGTCTCACGGCTGTGACCTAGCAACGCCACGTCTCCCTCAGCAAGCGTAAAGCCGTGGACACGCGCAGCTAAAAAACACACACGAAAGACACTCTGCAGACATTGCCTGGGGCAACTTTCCAATATTACGTGTGCAAGCACACGAGGCACGAAGAGACTGATCCCATGAGCGAGATTTGTTTTAGGGGCGAAGCTCCTTGGGGCTAGCCATGTCCGTATGTCCGTCCAGCGTCCGGCGTCCGTGTGCTCGTGCTCCTGCTCGTTAGCTCACGTGCTCACGTGCTCGTGTAGGACACAGAAAAGGCGAAAAACTGATGCAAAAGAAATTATGAAGAAATTACGAGAGAAAAAATGTTTGTGCAGTCGACAGGATTCGAACCTGTGCGGAGAGCCCCAATGGAGGGGCTCTGAGATGTGGTAGTAACTCAAGAGCTGGTGATGTCATGGATGAAACGTTGCATGTAGCCGCTCAACGTCTATACAGGAGAGGGCGCTGCGGTCAAATGCGTATATAATCGCATTAAACTGCATGCATTGGCTCAACGTTTATAGACGAGAGGGCGCTGCGGTCAAACGCTCAAATGCATATATAACCACGTTCCATACCACACATTCTCGTTCTGACATGGATGAAAACGAACGAAAGGCTCGGCATGCTGCGGCTCAGCGTCTACGCAGACAAGCACCACCAGAGCCTCGCCCCAATCAACATCATTCACCACGTGGAGATGCGGTCAATTTTTATGGCTGAGCTTACACGAATGTGACCGTAGCCCATCGGAGTCGAGCAATGACCAATCACAAGCTCTCCCTACTCTTCCTCTTCTACCTATCTACTACTACCAATCAAAATACTCAAATCTTGATTTGATGCGATACGGTCGCATCCATGGGAACGCAGCCCGTGAGACGTTGTAAAGGTTAGCGCATGTTTACTGCGGCAGCACACCGCCGCGAAACCACGCGGCTTCGTCATGTGTCCCATTCGCACACGCTCGGAGTGCAAACGAGACTTCAGTCAAAGCCACGCACTCGCGCAAGTAGCTTCAACAGCGATGCGGAAACTGCCTTGACAACGTCACATAAGCTTTCGTTATGTAAATGCATTTTTACGCTCTAATTGATTCCACTTTGCGCGCAAAGTTAAGCCGGATGTTGTGCAAGTACTCAGAGTCGAGACAATCCACAGCCTCCTCTTGCCGATAACGCATGGACCTGAGTGCTTTAGAAACCCCACTCTTACATGACGATTGGATACTACTATAAAAAGAACACGAAAAATAGTTTCTAAAGGGTTTTCTCACTCATCGATTTGTGCCGGTCTCATCACCACCCTAATATCACTTGGAAACGATTGTTCCTTTTTGTAAGACACGTTTATTAAAATTTGGATAGGTGAGAGGGAAGGACTGTCAATTTAGAGAAGCGATAACTTCAGTCTGTTTGTGGAACAGGGGGACGGAATAAAAAAAATCGCCTGGCCGTAGACACCCTGTCAAATGCAGACATCACTTATAAAGTAGTTCCTACCCTTTTACGTAGACTCCATCCCTACGCAGTGGAAGGGGAAGGGGGAGGGGGTAGCACATTGCTTAACACCCTCCCCCTCTCCCCTTCGCGCAATGCGACGCCATTGTCGCGCGCGCGACCAATGGTGTCTTTTCTTTATGGGCCTTGCTTACAGTTGCGACCAACACGTACACGAGCAAGCAAAGTCCGTGTAGGGTTTCTGCATAAGCCAAAGTAATATTAAATATAGGTAATATACAAATTTGAAAAAAAAATTAAAGATGGTTATATTGCTCGCCATCACCACATGTGTACGAAAAAAAAATTGCATACTGAGTGTGACACTGTTAGCACGAACACGACATCTTCGCTTTTTCGAGTTTTACATCGGAAGGGCATTAACGGGCATGAAACTTTACCACTTTGGTTTGTATACCCCAAATAAGCACTTTCTATCCCACTGGTACTTTTAATGACAGCCTTTCGATTCTAAAAGAGAACAAGCGATCACTCGTTCGCGCTAACAGTGTCGCCCAGTGTACAGATGGATATTTTTCTGAATTAGCTCATCAATCAAAACTATCATTTTCTATTCAGCAAAAAACAATTAAGTTAAAAAAATGCCTTTCTTAGAGAAAGAAGTGTATAGTTTTATGGGGGGGGGGGGGGGGTTCAAATAACTTTCTAATGAACAAGGGATACGCAAAGTATAGTTAACACTCGACGAATTGGAATGCGCGGTAAGTTTTATCCCTATAGTTAACAAGTTGTCTTACAAAAACAAAAGGCTGTTTAAAGAAAACAATAATATTTCTCCATGCATTTCAATTCGAGTATATAGATGACCGCAACGTCTCCGGACTTTCAAACTGGTTAAAACAAGCAACAAACCAAGAACAATATTCGTATTGTAGCATTCAGTACAGACACGGGTTAATTAGTTATGTCTGAATGACGGATTATAAGTTTGAAACAAGTTTGCAGAAAATAGAAGGTGGTGTCTTTTTCCTCATACAAACTTGCATTTTGCCAGAGTACGCCAACACATACCCCCGCATTTCATTTCGATAATTTGGATGCACCAATTTCCACAGCTGGAGATAATAATCTAAATATAAAACAAACGTCTCCTCCCAGCGCAGAAGGACCTCAAGCTGTGTTTTAAAACGTTGGTCGGCTTCGAGGTTGGCTCATATGTTTCATACGAGACGTAACCTCGAAGTTAGCCATTTTACTTATTTCGTCAACCGGGGAAAAAACTTTGTCAATTCGGACAGTTACCGAGTTTATCCATTTGGTGATCCTAGCATTTTCAAGATATGCTGGAGCCAATAAAAATAAACAAGCTGCAGCCATTTTCTGAGATTTCTGTAGATTGGTAAATCTAGAGCCGCTAAACAAGTTACACATCAGTCATCTCAGTGCCTTGAATCGAAGTTAACGTTGATCAGAAGCTTTAATATGAGATCGCAAAGAAACGGCTTTCCGTCTTCGAGAAATGTTAAAACTGTTCGCGACAGTGCAAAAAGATATCGGCCGAGCTTCCTGTCACCGCGCCTAAAGCTCAGAAAGTCGTATTTTCCAGTCGCAACGATCTTTAAATGCACCCACTTTGCCCTAAACACGGAGTATACAGCGCCCATAAACAGACAAATCTGAAATTGGAATGCACGCTACTATAAGCATAGGTTTATATAGTGACTTTATAGGTGAATCGAAATACCCGACATAACAAACCAAAAGCAACTTTGATTTTGTGGGCAGCCAGATTGTAGCTTCTGAGAAATTTTGTATAGTCATTTATAAGGCCACATAATTCACGCGAGCACATTAACGTGGTGTTATTCCGGGCAATTGTTTCGTGTAATGCGTTTCTCCGATAGTATTCGATATTCGAATGGTCAGAAGAGAGGCGGAAGAAAGTGTTTCAGTCAGATTACATATCCACTATTCTTTTAGTTTAAGCTTTACTCAGACAACAAGCAGTGAGAAAGATTCCAAGTTTTAATATATCAGGTTGTTTTCCAAGCGGACACGCACCCCCTACATTGCGTAGCTTTGATGGCAGCTTCTCGGTTTTTGATGGAAAGACAAAGAAAAACACAGCAGAAGCCAGCGGCGCTTGTTCACGCCGACCTCGGCTAGACAGGGCAAGCGAAGCTTTCTCGTTGACTCAGGGGTATACGTTCGAACCTCTTCAAACGCACACGGAATTTGGAACGTTCCTTTCGATTACGCGACGCCCCCAATGGGTCACCTTAAAGCTATGTTGGATATAAATACATCAAAAAGCGCCAATGCTGTTTCTAAAAAAATTATGTTGTTTGCAATTTAAGTTAGGCACTAATTATCGTTAGGCTCCATTCATTCAGATAGACCAGTAACAAATTAGGCCTAGAACTATGCGACGAGAAACTGAGGAGAGGAGGGGACGAGAGCGCTAGGGACGTCCAGGATTGCCGAGCCTGATTGGACTGAGAGGGTGGTGGTCAAAGCTAGCTGCCTTCGTCACCACTGCACTCGCTCGAACGCCTACTGAATGCTGAAAACGCCGGCGGCAGGAGCTTCGGATTCCGCGTTCGAGGCGCGTTCCTGACGATGCAGGGGAGACAAAAGGCGCAGCTAGCTTTAGCTCTACCCGCTACTTCCAGTCCAGCGAATCAACCGCGTTCAGCAATTCTGACGTCTCAAGGCTCTCGCCCTCTCCTCCGGTTTCTCGTCTGCATCCCGTCGTCGCCGAACAAGATCCCCATTGTTAGCCTGCAGCCTCAACTATTAGCAGCATTGGCGACACTTTCCGACTATAAAATCGTCAATCGCAAGTAAACGCAACTCACTTTTATTGGTTACTTATATATATTTCCATTTAGCACTAACTGGAATTTTGGCCGGTTCACGCATTGGAGCACAAACTCAACTTCATGCAGGAAGGTCAATCGGGACCCGCAATTTTTAGTAGCTTACAAAACGCTTCGCTGACTTCTTTTTTTTCAGAAATTTTGTCGCGGGTCAAATGTTTCATAATAGAAGTTTGACATGCTGTAGTCGTCATCTGTGGAACAAAGTTCTAAGCATTGGGAGAGAGGAAAAAAAAACCGGCCATTGAAGCAGTGCGTTGCTGGACTCCCGAGTGGCCTGAAGGGTACTAGCTCGAAACTTTGCTTGCAAAACCTTAAGTGTTTTGAATCAAAGTAGAATCAAATTTAACAGAAGTCAAAGGCCTAACGCTTCAGAGTGCATGCCGGGGAATGTAGTTACAGATGTTGCACGCGCTCGCATTGTCTGCAAGCGAGATTGGGAATAAATGACATATAGGCATGACGACGAGCACGTCCAGCATCCTTCTGTTCTTATGGTTTTGCTTGATTGCTGCAAACGCCAGAACGTGCAAAAGCGCGTGCAACGCGCTTATCAGCTCAGCCCTGCTCCTAAAGAAGACAGGACACGCCCAAAATAAAATATGAGATAACTATACATGCCTTGTCCCTGACGTAAATGACCTATGAAACACGCGTTCGTTTTTCACCCCACGCAATAGAAGTCCAAGAAAAAATTAAAGAAAAACGAGCAGCGTTCACCCCCTCAACTCGCAACCAGAACAAGCGGCCACGTGATCTGGAGCCGATTATATGCCGCCAATGTTAATCATAGCCACGCGCTGGGGTTGGCAAAGCACAGGACACGCGCTGAGTTCCAGACATTGTTATGGCTCGGCTCATTGTCGTCGTTGCAGCGATTGGACACGGGCCACCACACCGAATGCTTCTCGAGCTAGTAATTATCACGAGCCCAAATCGAGCGACCACGCCATGCTCGGGTCCAATCTATGAACCACATTCAAATATCGTCATATGGGTGTACTGCGGTCCCCACGTTACGTCATCAAATTTGCAAAGGAGAGATTGAATGAAAAATGATCGCTTTTGTCCTTGAAATTACACCGCAACAAAGGAGTTTCTTGGCCAGTGGCGTTGCGTGCGAGTATCCTTGAGTCCCACTAGTGCCAGTAAGCTCGTGTAAAGTAGGAGGCTTTCGATTTGCCTTACCTCACTTAAATCGCAAGGCATGAGCAATGACCTCGCCGCATTTTTAGATAGTCTTTCGATTCTGGCCATTCCTAAGCCTAAATGAACGCGATAGTTGTCGGCATGGCAACGTCTTTGAAAAGTGGATTGCCTTGACTCAATCGGCCGGGTACTGATAGCACACAAAAGCAGACAGCGTCCCCATAGACCTCTTTGCTAAGTTTTCCCAAGCACCGGGGTGTATGCTATACGAGTGTGGTTAAGCACGCGCTGCGCGTGCTGGCTGTCTGCAGTAGTAAGTATTCTAAAGCAAAAAGCCTACAACAAATTTTGCCGTGCACGCTCGTCAAAGATTTATTATGATTATTTACTTCGAATATTTTATAAGTGGAGGCCAGCACACGCCGATCATTGAATTACACTCAGTGCTCTCCTCGATGTTAGTGGTCATTTACTAATAGGTCAAATTTCACTGGAGCCGAATTACAGGTTTTTTAATTTATGACGGTGTTATACAGTTCTTGCTGGCCAACCATGCTGCCGGTGTAACGCCCCACTTTCACTGCTCACTTCTTTCTCATCGTTTCTAGGACTGAACTTCGTCGTCTCTTTTTGAACGGGAAAGGAGATTTCAAGAGGCTT
>JAZHYW010062322.1:0-10791 GCA_037355805.1 Ixodes ricinus | reverse complement strand
GATAGGTCTATTCAGTAGATTACTTATCAATAGGCCCCATTTTCAAGATCAGTAGACTCTCAGGTAGGTAATGAAGGTTTTCAAAGATTTACGCTGTGCGACCCGCGTCGGCCATATCTACGCTCGCACCGCCTTCTTTGTCGTCGTTCCAAGCCCCGCTTGCGTGTATAGTTTCCTTTCCTTCCTCTCTCCCGGGGTGGCCGTCCCATCGCGCGTCTAGTTTCCTCCGCCTCTGCGGGGGGGGGGGGCTTGTTGTGTGCTAAACAGTTTCGCTGGTCATCCGCCTTCACAGAGTGGAATGGCTCATGATTTTTAGAGGAAATGTGTCTGATAAGAGGGGGAGTTACCTCGTGCCGTCTTCGCCACCTGGGTGTCAGGCTCGGCGACCTCAGATGAGGTAATAACCTTTATGATAAGCCATTTTCTGAACAAATTTTTAATCAATGATTTTATGGCTTACGTTCCAATTCGCATTCATCGACGACAACTACTATCAGAGGCTTGGAGCAATTAACCGAATTCATGCGAAAGGGGAATATTTTTTATAGGTACTATTTATCGACTAGCTTTCACGTTTTACTCCCGATTTCAATATTGCGCGCAAAAAAAAAAAAGCAACACAAGCCCCGCTTACAATTACGCTTAAACGAGCGACGTAGCAGTTTTTACGTCGTCGCTATCTCGCGGCAGCGCGTCCTTGGTGGTTGCAACAACAAACTTCAGTTCTATCAAAATACATTTAAGTTCAATGGGGAAGTGACGTCGCTGTTATCATTTTTCGTCGGTAAAGAGCTATCCGGTCTGAATCCTTTATACTACAGACGATGCCGACGCGCAGTGCGCATGTCCCAAACTCGGGGGGAAGCAGACGATGCAAGCCTGCGTTCTTCGGCAGTTCCCGGGCCGAAGTACACCAAAATTAAGACGCCAGTATCATTATGGAACGTAAAGAGGATGCGGACAATGGAAGTCAGGATAACGACTACTTGAACGGAATAAAATGTGTTTTCAGGAGAGCGTTGGAGACCGCTTGCGGCGGCGTCCCACACCGTTGACACCTCACTGGCGAACGTCGACGCGGCGGGCGCCTGACAATAAAAAAAACTAATCCCTAAAAAAAAAAAAAAATCTTTTAGCTAGAACAAGAAGTGTTTTTATAATTTTTTTATATGTTGAACAGATGAGGTGAATTGAACTTGTCGGCTATTTCGAAAGTTCCGGGCATCCCTGCCCACATTGCTTTTCATGGCTCTCATATATGGCCGCTTCTGCATAAACTGAGATACTGTCTTTTATTAAAATGCAACAACACGGGGCTTCGAGGATTTAATGCAAGCAATTCAATTATTAGTCTTAATAGAACAAAAGAAAATAGTATTGCAGCCACACCCAAATCGAATCTCACTAAAAAAGATAAAGAAATGTCTAATATATCTTATCTTTTGGAGCTCCTACTTGGTCCAAAATGGCGTCTTTCAATATTTATATTTTAATGTAAGATAGTATTACTAAATAATTAAGTACCCACTTAAATCTGTGAGTGGTAAGCAACCGATTGTTTTACAATGTTTTCTTAACAACATAGGTTTTATACAAATTTCAAAAATTGCGAGCATGATATCAACAAAAACAAAATTGATTAAAAAACAATATATATATATATATATATATATATATATATATATATATATATATATATATATATATATATTTTTTTTTTAGGGGGCTTCTTTTTATTTGAATAAACTTTTTTCGTGAAAGAAGTGCCGCGTCCCCCTTGACATGGAATGACCTTATTGCAACGTGGTGTATGTTCCCTAGTGCAGCTGTTTCCAGGGTCTCTGGTAGGACGTTATGTACAGCCCCATAAACATATCAAGCAGAACACGCAAACAGTAAGAATGGTGTTTTAAAACACCAACAAATCGAAAAAGATGCACGTACAGAAACTACCGCCGCGATGCAAAAAAGTGCTTCATGAAACGTGGCCTTTTCTTCGTCCGTAATAAGTATCCAGGCCTTTTTTTCAGTTTTATTTTATTTTTAGTTTTTATTTGTTTTATATCAGGAGTATTTCATTCGCGCGCGTGTGTGTACAAAAACAGCCGAGTATCGAGACCAGATACATAATCCAAGAAATACGAAACCAGCCCCGTGCGGTTACGACTTATTTTTTTTTTTTTCGGGGACTCCTTCGGAGTGGTTGTTTTGTTTATCTGCTTGCTTTGTCTTCCGCGTTTATGTATCAATGCCCCCTTGCCCGTACGGACGAACGTGGTGTAGTATATTATGCTGAGCACGTCCAGGGCGGCTAGTGATCATTTGTCGTGGCAACACTGCAATCGCGACCTTGCAATTCTGGCGTTTCACCGTTAGATGGACTGCGAAGCGGACGCTAGCCGTCATTTCAACCAATCAGGCACTGCGAACGCATCACGTGACCACATGCTCCTGCGAGGTCGCTGCTTCTTCCTAAGGTCACGTGACACTCATACGACGTTTGATTGGCTCCGACGGCTCGTAGCGTCTTCTGTGGTCCATCGCAAGGTGGAACGGGCTGTAACAAACATGAGTACTGGCGAGTCCTCAAGCTCAGAATTCGAATCTACGCTCCAACGAAATATTTTGATTTTGTTTACTTTTCGCTTGTTTTCGCTCCCCCGGTCAATGTGCATTATGAAGATTACGCGACTGACATTGTTATTTTTTTTTATTGATCTTTTTTTTGTTTTTTGTTTATTGTTTTAAGGGTTGTTTTAGCATTCGGCAGATTTTGCCGCTGCGATACCAAGTGAAGCGAGCCTGGAGCTATGCAAGTGTTTACGTTTGGAGGGCTCTGCGTTTTGAGAAAGGCTATGTACTTTCAATAGACAACTTCCATAAATGCATCCGCTCAAAGAAGATGACTTAAGTCAAGATCCGCGGGCGTAGTTTACCCTTTTTATAATTATAATAAAGACTTTTTTCCAAACAACCAACTTCCATACATTCGTCACTGCGCGCGTTGCATTCTGGGAACCCGTGGGCCAGGAGCGGAGCGCGTATGGATCTTGCTGCCCACTGATTCCCACAATGCATAACGTGGCAATACGCCGCGATGAGGCGCTTCGAGTTTTGGAATAAGTCTGTTAGAGTAGGTTTTACGTACTGCGGGGGAAAAAATCGGAATGAGTAAAGGTATTTGAGTGCTCTCGCGCGTTGGCTGTATGAAAAATCCCGGCATTCCCTCCGTACTCGAATACGCCTGTTCCGTTTGGGATCCGGGACATGTAACATTATCACACACTCTCGAATCAGTCCAGAACCGAGCAGCCCGTTTTATCCTTTCTAATTATTCTCGCACTGCTAGTGTTTCATCAATGAAGACAACTTTGGACTTACCTTGACCTCGCTTTACGCCGTAAATAGTTTCGTCTTTGTCTTTTCCATAAAATCTATTATACTAACCCAATTCTAAAAGATCAACTACTTTTTCATGCGTCATATGTGTCACCTCGCAACGATCACCAGTGTAAGGTTGGCACGCCGACATGTCATACGAACATCTATTTTGACTCCTTTATTCCAAGAACATCTAACGATTGGAACCACCTCCCTGCCTCCATCGTGTCCATCCAGGACGCCACATACTTCAAGAAGTTTGCCAACGATTTCATCTGTGTCACCCACCTCCTCTGTAGAGCCTCCGGGCCTTGTAGAGTATGAAAATAAATAAATAAATAAATAAATACCAAATCGACGAACTCGCTTGGCCCGTTCTCTGCTAATCCGTCTTAAAATTTTACACACAGTAATGGAAATGACGTGAAAAGTTGCGAGAGAATGTCTGCTTTCCATAGCTTGTTTTATTTCCTTAACCTGTAACAAGCTCCAATTTTTTCGCGATTTCCTTACGAGTAAAAAAATTATATATTATTAAATTATACCTGTATATCCAAATTTTTCTCTAAAATCTGATCAACTCGCCAAGCAACGAGCTTAGCAAACTTGCGTTCAGCACAGCAGTAAACTCCTGGAAGACGAAGCCCGCAACGTGCTTTCCCACGGTCCAGTCGCCCACGCTCCTCATCAGCACACCGAGGACATGCTGGTACCGCACCAAGTTCGGCATGCAAGCAAAAAGGTGTCAACCTCCCTGCTCATTCGACTCGGAGACAAGCCAGATCTTCTTCCTTACGGATTGCACCACAAAAGTCCGGTTCCTCGTCGATACAGGGCGCAGAAGTTTGCGTGGTCCCACCAACACCAGAAGATCGCCGACGACGTGGTGATTTTCCCTCACTCCAAGCAGTGAATGGATCAGCGATAAAGACACATGGGGAAAGATCTTTGACACTCGACTTCGGTTGTGCGTAGGTTGTTTCGTTTCGTTTTTCTTGTGGCCGATGTCGACCATTCTATGATCGGAGCTGACTTTCTACGTCGTTTTGGGATTTTCTTCGACGCTTAGTTATCAGGTCCGGGTCACCAATTTGTAGAATACGCGGTACGTAACTCTTTAATGCTCTATCTACAATATTTTACATGCTCTATTGTCTCATCGTCTTTTCCCGCACGCCCGACAGACTGTATAGACGCCACCTTCGGGTCGAATCTCTGTCGGTATGGTAACGTCCGCAGGGCCCCTGCTCGCGCTTCGAATAACAAACGACAGCCCAAACTGTTGTCATAAAGCTCTCGGTTTCGTGCGGTCTACGCGCTCTTTGTTGTCACTCGTAAAGCTGACAGACTCGGCTTTTCTCGGGCTGTTTCAACCCAACAAAGAGCAAGGTCTCTTTTCTCTGACTCTGCCCCTTGTACCTCAGCCTAGCTCCCACTTCGTTTCTGTTGGTGGCTTTGGTGTCCCCATTGATCGGGTACGAAGCTCTATCGAGCGACAATGGTGGGGACCACTTCTTGGAGCACGGCGCTGCGACTGCGATCCGATTTCTCCACCGAACGATGACGCAGCCCTCGTGTCCAGTACGGGATCAGTGTACGTACCCGAACAATGGCCGACACGAATAAATGGCGCAGCGTAGCGCGCCATTTATTCGTGTCCTGCATTGTTCGGGTCATCCCCGTATCGGTGCGAAGTCATCGATCGGTGAAAATCGAGATCCAACAACGCTTCGTGCCCAAGAAGTGGTCCCCTGCCATTGTCGCTCGATGGGGTTTCTCGAAAACCGCCGCCGATATACGGTCCGTATCGAGAACTACCTCGGAGGACCACGGCTACGGGGAGCTGGCACAACGGCTCTGTCCCGTCTCCACTTCTTACATACGTAACTATGGTCCACCCTCCCTACAGACTCTAACAAGTGCTTTGATCTCGAATTCCCCAATTCACTCCCCTCGCCCACGAGCTAACCATCACCACCACTTGTTTCATTTTTGTTTTTTCTTCATCCTTGCGATTCCGATTCTTATTAATTGAAGAGCGTGCCAGTCATTGCGATTCTGTTGCGTCATTGTTAGACGCTGCGCCACAGGCCTTCGTGGTACGGGCGACATGCCTTTTTGCGGCGCCATGGCTCTCCTGAGCTAAAATAAGTATCAAAATACCTATCTCCAGTTTACGTCGACGACATTAGGTGCGGCGCTACCTTCAACACCAAGTCACTTCGTAGAAACCTGGACATCGTCGCTACAGATCTCCAGTTTACCGGCAAAACCGCGAGCAACACGATTACGGGGATTGGAATTCAGTTCCACCGAACCTTCGCAGGAAGCCCCATTTCCCCGTCTCCGACAGTTCAGACTCTCGGCACGAGATTAAATGAAGATGGACCGGCGAAGCGAAGACACGTCTCACAGCTGTGACCTAGCAACGCCACGTCTCCCTCAGCAAGCGTAAAGCCGTGGACACGCGCAGCTAAAAAAACACACGAAAGACACTCTGGCAGACATTGCCTGGGGCAACTTTCCAATATTACGTGTGCAAGCACACGAGGCACGAAGAGACTGATCCCATGAGCGAGATTTGTTTTAGGGGCGAAGCTCCTTGGGGCTAGCCATGTCCGTATGTCCGTCCAGCGTCCGGCGTCCGGTACTCGTGCTCCTGCTCGTTAGCTCACGTGCTCACGTGCTCGTGTAGGGCACAAAAAAAAGGCGAAAAAAATGATGCAAAAGAAATTATGAAGAAATTACGAGAGAAAAAAATGTTTGTGCAGTCGACAGGATTCGAACCTGTGCGGGGAGACCCCAATGGAGGGGCTCTGAGATGTGGTAGTAACTCAAGAGCTGGTGATGTCATGGATGAAACGTTGCATGTAGCCGCTCAACGTCTATACAGGAGAGGGCGCTGCGGTCAAATGCGTATATAATCGCATTAAACTTTGCATGCATTGGCTCAACGTTTATAGACGAGAGGGCGCTGCGGTCAAACGCTCAAATGCATATATAACCACGTTCCATACCACACATTCTCGTTCTGACATGGATGAAAACGAACGAAAGGCTCGGCATGCTGCGGCTCAGCGTCTACGCAGACAAGCACCACCAGAGCCTCGCCCCAATCAACATCATTCACCACGTGGAGATGCGGTCAATTTTTTATGGCTGAGCTTACACGAATGTGACCGTAGCCCATCGAGTCGAGCAATGACCAATCACAAGCTCTCCCTACTCTTCCTCTTCTACCTATCTACTACTACCAATCAAAATACTCAAATCTTGATTTGATGCGATACGGTCGCATCCATGGGAACGCAGCCCGTGAGACGTTGTAAAGGTTAGCGCATGTTTACTGCGGCAGCACACCGCCGCGAAACCACGCGGCTTCGTCATGTGTCCCATTCGCACACGCTCGGAGTGCAAACGAGACTTCAGTCAAAGCCACGCACTCGCGCAAGTAGCTTCAACAGCGATGCGGAAACTGCCTTGACAACGTCACATAAGCTTTCGTTATGTAAATGCATTTTTACGCTCTAATTGATTCCACTTTGCGCGCAAAGTTAAGCCGGATGTTGTGCAAGTACTCAGAGTCGAGACAATCCACAGCCTCCTCTTGCCGATAACGCATGGACCTGAGTGCTTTAGAAACCCCACTCTTACATGACGATTGGTATACTATAAAAAGAACACGAAAAATAGCTTCTAAAGGGTTTTCTCACTCATCGATTTGTGCCGGTCTCATCACCACCCTAATATCACTTGGAAACGATTGTTCCTTTTGTAAGACACGTTTATTAAAATTTGGATAGGTGAGAGGGAAGGACTGTCAATTTAGAGAAGCGATAACTTCAGTTTGTTTGTGGAACAGGGGGACGGAATAAAAAAATCGCCTGGCCGTAGACACCATGTCAAATGCAGACATCACTTATAAAGTAGTTCCTACCCTTTTACGTAGACTCCATCCCTACGCAGTGGAAGGGAAGGGGAGGGGGGTAGCACATTGCTTAACACCCTCCTCCTCTACCCTTCGCGCAATGCGACGCCATTGTCGCGCGCGCGACCAATGGTGTCTTTTTCTTTATGGGCTTGCTACGGTGCGACCAACACGTACACGAGCAAGCAAAGTCCGTGTAGGGTTTCTGCATAAGCCAAAGTAATATTAAATATAGGTAATATACAAATTTGAAAAAAAAATTAAAGATGGTTATATTGCTCGCCATCACCACATGTGTACGAAAAAAAATTTGCATACTGAGTGTGACACTGTTAGCACGAACACGACATCTTCGCTTTTTCGAGTTTTACATCGGAAGGGCATTAACGGGCATGAAACTTTACCACTTTGGTTTGTACCCCAAATAAGCACTTTCTATCCCACTGGTACTTTTAATGACAGCCTTTCGATTCTAAAAGAAAACAAGCGATCACTCGTTCGCGCTAACAGTGTCGCCCAGTGTACAGATGGATATTTTTCGGAATTAGCTCATCAATCAAAACTATCATTTTTTATTCAGCAAAAAACAATTAAGTTAAAAAAATGCCTTTCTTAGAGAAAGAAGTGTATAGTTTTATGGGGGGGGGGGGTTCAAATAACTTTCTAATGAACAAGGGATACGCAAAGTATAGTTAACACTCGACGAATTGGAATGCGCGGTAAGTTTTATCCCTATAGTTAACAAGTTGTCTTACAAAAACAAAAGGCTGTTTAAAGAAAACAATAATATTTCTCCATGCATTTCAATTCGAGTATAAGATGACCGCAACGTCTCCGGACTTTCAAACTGGTTAAAACAAGCAACAAACCAAGAACAATATTCGTATTGTAGCATTCAGTACAGACACGGGTTAATTAGTTATGTCTGATTGACGGATTATAAGTTTGAAACAAGTTTGCAGAAAATAGAAGGTGGTGTCTTTTTCCTCATACAAACTTGCATTTTGCCAGAGTACGCCAACACATACCACCGCATTTCATTTCGATAATTTGGATGCACCAATTTCCACAGTGGAGATAATAATCTAAATATAAAACAAACGTCTCCTCCCAGCGCAGAAGGACCTCAAGCTGTGTTTTAAAAACGTTGGTCGGCTTCGAGGTTGGCTCATATGTTTCATACGAGACGTAACCTCGAAGTTAGCCATTTTACTTATTTCGTCAACCGGGGAAAAAACTTTGTCAATTCGGACAGTTACCGAGTTTATCCATTTGGTGATCCTAGCATTTTCAAGATATGCTGGAGCCAATAAAAATAAACAAGCTGCAGCCATTTTCTGAGATTTCTGTAGATTGGTAAATCTAGAGCCGCTAAACAAGTTGCACATCAGTCATCTCAGTGCCTTGAATCGAAGTTAACGTTGATCAGAAGCTTTAATATGAGATCGCAAAGAAACGGCTTTCCGTCTTCGAGAAATGTTAAAACTGTTCGCGACAGTGCAAAAAGATATCGGCCGAGCTTCCTGTCACCGCGCCTAAAGCTCAGAAAGTCGTATTTTCCAGTCGCAACGATCTTTAAATGCACCCACTTTGCCCTAAACACGGAGATATACAGCGCCCATAAAAAGACAAATCTGAAATTGGAATGCCGCATACTTATAAGCATAGGTTTTATAGTGACTTTATAGGTGAATCGAAATACCCGACATAACAAACCAAAAGCAACTTTGATTTTGTGGGCAGCCAGATTGTAGCTTCTGAGAAATTTTGTATAGTCATTTATAAGGCCACATAATTCACGCGAGCACATTAACGTGGTGTTATTCCGGGCAATTGTTTCGTGTAATGCGTTTCTCCGATAGTATTCGATATTCGAATGGTCAGAAGAGAGGCGGAAGAAAGTGTTGCCTGTGAGATTACATATCCAATTTTATTTTTAGTTTAAGTTTTACTCAGACAACACAGTGAGAAAGACCAAGTTTTAATATATCAGGTTGTTTTCCAAGCGGACACGTACCCCTCATTAGTAGCTTTGATGGCAGCTTCTCGGTTTTGATGGAAAGACAAAGAAAAACACAGCAGAAGCCAGCGAGTGCTTGTTCACTGCCGACTCGGATAGACAAGACAAGGAAGCTTTCTCGTGATTATCCAGGGGTACACGTTCAGACCTCTTCAAGCACCCAGATTTGGAACGTTCTTTCGATTACGCGACGCCCCCAATGGGTCACCTTAAAGTTATGTTGGATATAAATACATCAAAAGCGCAATGCTATTTTTAAAAAAATTATGTTGTTTGCAATTTAAGTTAGGCACTAATTATCGTTAGGCTCCATTCATTCAGATAGACCAGTAACAAATTAAGCCTAGAACTATGCGACGAGAAACTGAGGGAGAGGAGGGGACGAGAGCGCTAGGGGACGTCAGGATTGCCGAGCTCTGATTGGACTGAGTAGTGTGGTGGACGCTAAGCTAGCTGCCTTTGTCACCACTGCACTCGTCGAACGCCTACGAATGCGAAACGCCGGCGTGCGGGCTTTGGATTCCGCGTTCGAACGCGTTCTGACGAGTGCAGGGGAGACAAAAGGCAGCTAGCTTTAGCTCTACCCACTACTCAGTCCAATCAATAAGCTCAGCAATTCTGACGTCTCAAGCGCTCTCGTCCTCCTCTCCCTCAGTTTCTCGTCGCATTGCATTGATCGCTGAACAAGATCCCCATTGTTAGCCGCAACCTCACTATAGCAGCATTGGTGACACTTTCCGACTATAAAACGTCAATCAAAAGTAAACGCAACTATTTTATTATTACTTATTTATATTTCCATTTAGCACTAACTGGAATTTTAGCCGGTTCACGCATTGGAGCACAAACTCAACTTCATGCAGGAAGGTCAATCGGGACCCGCAATTTTTAGTAGCTTACAAAACGTTTGCTGACTTCTTTTTTTTCAGAATTTTGTTGTGGGTTAAATGTTTCATAATAGAAGTTTGACATGCTGTAGTCGTCATCTTGAACAAAGTTCTAAGCATTAAGAGAGAGGAAAAAAACCGGCCATTGAAGAAGTGGTTGCTAGACTCCCGAGTGGCCTGAAGGGTACTAGCTGAAACTTTGCTTGCAAAACCTTAAGTGTTTTGAATCAAAGTAGAATCAAATTTAATAGTAGTTAAAAGGCCTAACGCTTCAGAGTGCATGCCGGGAATGTAGTTACAGATGTTGCACGCGCTCGCATTGTCTGCAAGTGAAAGATTGGGAATAAATGACATATAGGCGATGACGAAAGCACGTCCAAAGTATCCTTTGTTCTTATGGTTTTGCTTGATTGCTGCAAACGCCAGAACGTGCAGCGCGTGTAACTATACTCAACCAGCCTGCTCCTAAAGAAGTTAGGACACGCCCAAAATAAAATATGAGATAACTATACATGCCTTGCAAGTGATGTCACGCTAGGGAACATCTAGGGAAGGACGGGGCCCCGCACCATACT
>JAZHYW010062321.1:0-41942 GCA_037355805.1 Ixodes ricinus | reverse complement strand
TTTTCTACATGCAAGATGGCCGTTCAATGGCAGCACTCATGGAGCGAGAAGCGCTATCCAGCAATTGTCATAGAGATCAGTGGTCGTGGCCATTTGACACAGTTAGTGCCAATGTGTTGTTTATTTGGTAATACCAGAGTAATACATTTTCGTTTTCAATTTAAATATAGGATTAAGAATATTTAGTTGGAATCGAGTGGTCGAGCTTATAATGACGTTCTAGTTCTAAATCTGCCACCACTTCTACAATCGCAACACACTATACATGGTGTTCCAAGGTAAACGCAACTTCCTGTGGCGAGATAACTTCCGGTTGACCAGCTTCTTTTGTACATTTATATGAGTAAGAATGGGCACGTGCGTCTCCAAGTTTTTATAGGCGGAAAATCGAAAATGGAACGTCGAAAACCGGACGTAAGATAGATCAATGTATGCTTTTGGACCATACAGTGCCAGAAAAAGCACTGCATTTCGTTTTATTTAGCCTCCGTGGCGAAAGTTACGCGGCCCTACCTGACGTCCCAGTGGAAACTTGTGTACACGCCTGACAGTTCCTACAATGCTAGACGTCCACAAATCAACCGAGACACGTAATTGTTTGATGTTTTTTCGTGCAAGGGAGAGCGCTGTGCAAAGCTCAACATTGCTTCGTCAAATGCACGTCGCCGCGGTGTTCGAGCTGGCCGAAGCGAGACTACGTTGTGCCTGTCGGACGTAGTTGAAGACGGATGTGAAGAATTGTGCCACTCGTGCTCAATCGTGCCCCCAAAAAATTGAACGGTGCATTTTTGACGAGTACAAATATCGTGATTGGGACAAAGCTGTTGCAATTGCGTCAATCGTTCTCCACACAAAAAAAGAAAAAAAAAAGACACCCCGATTTTGACGACGAGTGGAGATATTGTGATTGCGACAACGTCAACCTTCCGCGGCAATCCCGTGAATGGTATTTACTTGGATACAGTTGCAGACGCACGGCGTCAAAGGCTATTTTAGATTCTAGAACCCAGGCGCTAAGGTAAGAAAACTAGTTTCACGTCCGGACTTGTAACCATCACCGCCACGCGACACTCCTGGGGACATTGCCCATTTGTTCTAACTGTTCTATTTGGGCGGAGATACACGAGCGCTGTTGTGTTTGACGGCGTGGGCGAGTAAAATTGTAGACCCCATCCACTTCACCTGAAGATGGAGGACCAGCTGAAGCTGTTATCTTTAAGACACCTATACGACATCTGTACGATTTACATATGATTGCAATGAAAAACATGTACACGACTTCATTGTTTAATTGTCTTTATTTAATTTTAAGTGACTAAAGTGACCATTGCCTTATCGCTTATGGGCAAGTTCTAAAACCAATTTTTAGGCGCACACCTCGAGGACAGTTTTTTCAATTCGAGCCTAAGTCTCTTTATCAGCATCGCGGAAGGGAAAGAAAAGAAGGTCAGATGGGCGCATTCTGCCCTCAGCCTCGCCACAGCGCACTCTTAGCTGAGATCAAGACGCGCAGAAATTTCAACTGGAACTGAATATAACATATTTTTGTGTATCAAATTATCAATATATCAAACTATTTTTGAGATCCCCTTTGAATTCAATATATCCGGGTTCGACTGTATCTGGGACTACTTTAAACAGTTTTATAAAACGGCTGTCTAGCATTTCAATAAAACTAATTTGAAGAACTGGAAAAAGTCCGGTTCTTAGGAATGCGTAAGCGATACCTAAAAAACAAAAACGGTAACCGTAACTGAAACTGTTTATGTTTCAGTCTGAGTACCCTGACAGAAACCATACAGTGGGCATTTTTTCTTTGCAATTCAACACATTACGTCGTTAATCAGGTTGTAGACACGCTTCTTCAAGATGCTTCATCCCCTTATTTCTTTTTTTGTCCTGCGTCTCGGGTTTTACAGTATTAGGGGTGTGCAAATACCGAATAGTAGTTATCGAATCAAATACCACATCGAATCAAGAAAAAAAAAACGAATATCGAATCAAATATTGAATAGCGATTTTATTTAGCTTAGCAATTTTTCAAAGTGTGCTGTGAATGAGACTATATGTGCAGAGTATGCGCCTGGTGCAGAATTATGCATCTCGTACGGAACAAGAAGCTCAAATGTATAAAAGTTCTGGCGAAAAAAAAAGGAAAAAAAGGAAGCATCTGCTGATGGACGTTGGGCACAAAAGATCCAACTTTATGGCGCAAACATAACCTATCTACCCTAAGCGTCACAAAAAACCCAAAGTTAAAGCAACATGTGCTTTTTTTTTTCATGCTAAAAGCACGATCTATACCACGACATGTCCTTTTTTTTGTATATTTATATATCTCATAAAAAGGAAATTTTGCGATATTTGGCCTCCAATTTTAAGGGGAAAAAGGGTCACCTGAAATTTTATTTTACATAAATAAACAGGTAGCTGATAAATCTGAGTAAACAGGCTTAAACAATATAATCTGAAGTAAGAAAAAAAAAAGCATGTGGTTAGGTAGTGCAAGTCACCGTCCAACTGCTCGCTATGCATCCATTTTTCCATCCATCTATCACTGTTGTAGAGAGCTTAGATTTAAAAGAGGGAGCACACAAAACTGAAACAACGGGGCGGCTCCTGTGCAGATCCGTCGTAAGTTTGCATGTGTTGTGTTGTCGCATGGAAAAAAGGCGGAGCAAACGGAAGAGCGACGACGCCTGCCTGATCGACGCTTTCGTCTTTTCATCATCTTCTCGCAGTTCGTAAATCAAACGCGACTATCGAACGGTTGGAAACCCTCTTAAATCTAGGCACACTATTTTTCCGTTCCGTTTCGTTCCGAATCAGAGCTGCGGTTTCCAGTACCAAAAGATCGACAGCGACAACTCTGCCGGTTTCATAGGCGTGGTTAACGTGGTTTTCTTTTTGTGATCTTTAAAGTCGCCGATTTCTGTGAGTGTGGCCAGTGTGTTCTACATCGGCACTTCAGTTTGAAATGAGGGGCTTTACTCGTGAAAATATTTAGGCATGGCGCGGAATTCCGGCGGCGCAAACGGGATGTTTAGATTGTGATTTAAGGTTAGATTGTGTCACGATCATGAGTGAATCTGTGTGCTATAAAGTTTGTGGGGTTCGTTACTTTTCTTTTCTCTAACCTGTGCGTTAATTTTTCTGGAATAGTAAGACCAAGAGGTGTTTCTCGCATGGTCTGTCTAACATCACGAGCGCTAACATCGGGAGAAAAAACAGCTTTTTTGTCAGCTCTGCGCCGACCCGCGTGTCTTTGGCCGAATATATTGAATATTCGACCGACTGAATGCTAGGAATTCGATTTGCGAATCGGGTTATTCGGGAACTTGCTATTTGATTCGAATTCGTATATTTAGTATTCGCACACCCCTATTTACAGTGTCATTCGTTTTTTATTTGCTTATTTTGCTGGAAACTACTGCCACGCTACGGCTGTAGACAATGGTAATTTTGTTTGTGCATCAGTCTAGTCTTTTTATTTATTTTAGGCATGCATTCTAGTTTTGCAATGACTTTCTGGTTCTGAAAGTAGCTCAATACAGTGTTTCAATTGGTCTATTGTGCGACAAGGGACACTGTTGTACGATATAATTAAGCGAAAACGACCTAAACATGCTTTACATCTAATGCACAGTGAAACCGAAACCAACTAGCTTGAAGCAACCTAATAGGCAACTACCGAGATAAAGAGGTCTATAAAAGCTGGACTAGGAGACGAACACCCTGACCGAGAAAAGACTTGCCTTGGAAGGGACGCCATTGCTGGTAGCCGGCTTGCCGGTGCCCGAGACTTCCCTTGGGCGCCGAGGGACCCTTGGCGGTCGTCGCCTTGGAGAGCGGGCGCGCGAGGCTTAGGGGCCGGCGAAGTCGCCTTCCTCTGCGGCGCCTTTGGCTCCGGCTTCGGCTCCGGCTCAGACTTGGCCGAGGAAACTGCGGCGACCTTGCGGGCTCCCTTGCGAGTTGGTGGCGCGACAATCTCTGCCTTCTCGCAACACTCTTTGCCTGGAGAGTTGAAAGCATTCGTTGTCGGCGTAAATGACCTTGTTGGAACACACCACACCTACAGCATTTACTTTGAAACGCAAACAGAAGCACCAAAAACTCCGAGAGAAGGGGGCACAACCAACACCTCCTAGAAGAGAAGGCCAGAGCGCTCCGAGTGGTTACGTCACAATGGCGGAGGAAGGAAGTCCATAGCGCAACTACGTGAGAAAAATTTTGTGGCATCGACCGCATCGACGTGAAAAAAACGTTTCTTGTCGAGCGGCGCGGGGTGTTCGTGAGCGTTTATCTGACATTAATATATGTTTTAAAAGCGCAGTATTGTACAATTTATTATATATATAATATAAACATAATATACAACGCGCTATCAAGGTTGAAAGTACTAATTTTTTATTTATGATTATCCCCGTAACCGCGGGACTACGTGCAATCCCGCAGATCCCCACACTTTTCGAATGAACCGGTCCGCTGCGACGTTTTCTTCCCTCGTACGGGCTCCGATTCTGGTAAATTTACGTTGTGTGTGAGCTGCTGACTGTCTAAAAGGAACCCTGAGACTTTGAGAAGGGAAGGGAACCGAAAAAAATCCAGTCATCGCTGCAGGGAGCGCACGCGAGCAAGAGATGGGTCGACGACGTTAAGCTGGTTAAGCCTCCCACACTGCTGCCGCTCGCTGCTCGTGTGTGTGTGTGTGTGTGGTTCTTTTGATCCTTCCTGTGGTTTCTTGATCGTCACCGCAGTCTCGGGTAGTTTTTTTTTGTGTTCGCTTGATACTACGGCATTTACGTGGATTCGCGGAACAAGTCCTGCTACGGTTTGAGTGACATATGTGGCAACCAGCCAACGATGACACTGGTCGATTATCGATAGACCTCTCTTTCGACAGAGAGAGACCTAAAGTTCGTGTTCAAATGTTTTCGCCACGGCTATTGCGGGACGTGTGGATACGATCGACAGGTGAGTAACAACTTATTTACGGGCTTTCTTGGTCATGTGGGACGCGAGTAAAGTGCTGCAGTCGGGTTGTTTTTTCGTTTTTGTTTTTCGTGACAGAATGGCATCTTGTTCGTCGTTATCCGTGTGCGGTTGCGTCGACATTTGTAAATATGCGTGGTAATATTCTAGTTTTCACTGGAAGGTGAATAACAAGTTTGTGTGATTATACAAAGTGCGTTGTTTGTGCTTATGTGTTTATTTATACTAATGTTATTTTATTGCCTTTACCGCTTTTATACTAGAATCTTAACTGTATTTAAGGTAATAGTATTATTGTATACAAAATCAGATATTTTGTTCTAAGGCAGCTCGAGCCCATAGGGAGAAGTAAATTAGTTGACTGTAAATAGTAAGTTTAGTACCCCTGCCACACGGAAAAGTTAATATATTTTCATTAAATGATATGGGACTTAATCAGATCGAGGTCTTGAGTGATTATATGAGCGTCGCAAGCTGATTTGTCGACCCCATAATGTCATTCGATCGAAATTACATTACTTTTGCCGTGTGGCCGGGGTATGATGCAAGAATTCAGTGACTGCACGCGATAACATCGCTTACATGATCGTAAGTGACACTTGTCTAGCCGTGTCCGCGTTGACTACGTCTACCTGATTTTTAACTGTGATTTGTTTTGCTGTGTCCAATCACTGCGTGTCTCGCCATTTTGTCGAAGTATTTCTGTGTAAAATATGCATTCCTACAGCAATTATTGCGTGGCTCAATGTTTTCTCTTATACGCCTACCCCGTACCATTTCATCCCGATTATTTAGCGGTGTAATATTTTGCCCGTGTAATAAAATATTTTCGAGACCCGTTGCTATGTGCAGCTTTCATTTTAGCTAATAAGACACGCGTATGTGACTAAAAGCGCGTTACGACGGTCGATCCACGCGCGTTGCCTTCGCTTCGCCGCGCGCCCCCGATGGCCTTCCTTCGCGACGTCACGAGAAGAGCGCTACGGCCTTGTCTTCTAGGAGGTGTTGGCACAACGCTGCCACCCTAGCTGCGTCGCCAGCACCTGCACCCGCGTTATCGCGCCAAAAACAGGCAGCTCAAGAAAGCAGGTGTCCCGGCCATGTTCTAAAACCTTCTCGGACTTGCCGCGGAGTTCCGTGCTCTGGCACTTGAAAGGGAAGACGTGGGCCCCAAAAAACACATTTATTTATTTTTAGATTTCACGATAAAACTTTCAGGGTATGTTCATAACACCAATGCAAGAGTAAGTGCAGAGTTTCATGGTCCTGTGCTTGCTAGGTGTTAAGTTGGGGGGTTCGTCATAATTGTTCGTGCGCTTCTATTGTTCCAGTCCTGGAGAATTTGGAAAATAGTAGGGGCAGTGCAAAATTTTGTTACGATTCCTGGATAGATACCCCAAGGCAAGATAAGTCGTTTACAATATTATGTTTACAAGAAAACATTTCATGCAATATTGAATTCAGGTTTTTGGCCACACACAGATTCATCAAATTTGACGAGTTTATTATAAACTCCCGACTCAATTTATCAAAAAAGAAAATTGTCATGCGCTCACAATGTTATTTAGATATTGAAAACAAGAAACAGCACTCAAATCCATTCCAGCAGTTTCAAAGATATGGCACTCTTAAAGGGTTACCGCAAAGAAAAAAAGTGTTTTTTAAACAGCCTAATTAGGACAAGCATGTCACAAAACAAATTTTCCACGAAGAAACAATTTTTTTAGCAATATTTACGTCACAGGACGTAATTTAGTCGGGTCACAACTTCTCCACGTTTGAAACTCCCGCTCTTTTGACGCGCGCGGGGTGGCTGTTATATGTCACGGGGCGACGTATAATACCAACTTTGTAGCGTGCGATTTAAAGCAGGACGAAATAGCCACAAACTAAAATCAGACTACGCGCAATAAATATTGCTGTACAAAATTTTGTTCTTGGCGGAAAATTGGTTTTGCGACATGTCTTGTCCCAATTAGGCTGTTCAAAAATGCACTTTTTTTCTTTGCAGTTACCCTTTAAGACCACCAAAAGGAAAAAAAATCAATTCTGGAAAAACGGCACTTGAAAGTTGGACACATGTTCGGGGTTCGGATGATCCTGCGGAGTAGCTGGAAGTGTCCTTGCACACTTTCTTCCTGTTTCTTCGCGCTGAACTGCAGCACTGTTTCATGAAGTGCTGTTTCCACAGCTAATGAGCACGGTGCTGTTCTTTGAGGCGCAAGTGACAGAGGACTGCGTGAAACGACTCCGAGGCATTCCGAGTTTCGGCCCCCAGAACCGCGCTGCACAAGCGGAAGCCCGAGACAGGCAGTCATAGATGGGCCGCATTGCTCCAGCCACATAGTTGGGAGCTCGCATTTGTGCTTGGGCCATTGCTCACCTCTCACCTCGACAGCTGTGAGCGGCACCACGACTCGGCTCCCTCCGGGCAAAGTTCACGGTGGGGCTGGTCGTCAGTCGGCGAGACGTGGTGGAAAGTTACCCACGACCGCCCGCTCGCATCACTGCCCCATCCTTCGAGTTGTTGCGTAGCGCCCAGCCATAGAAGTTGAAAGCTGGCTTGTCGATCGAAACTTTCACCGTCAGTTTGCCCTTTCCACTCCTGAAGACCTGTCCGCGCTCTCCTGGACCAGGTGACTCAGTGCCGTCCCTCATTCTCTTCCGCACATGGTTCAGGCGTTTCTTCCCTTGACAATGGGGACTTTTCTGTAAACATTCCTCCTCCACTGAGGCCTGAGATAGTCCTGCTGTCGCCGTCTAGAGCCGAGCGTTGTGTATCTCAGAGTCATGCCTTCTCAATGGATCTCTTGAAAGGGTCGAGCCTACCTTCCACTTTCATCTTCCCCGGTTTGGCGTTAATGTTCGGTTGGTATTCGCGGTGCTGGTGCCAGCTGTCGTGCCCAGCAGGTCTTCAGACTGCCGTCCAGTCCGACATCCAGGGCACATGTTTGAGAGCACCCTGGCATCCAAGATGAGGCCCGTGTGGTACTCGATCACTGATCCAATGCCGATGTGGGATGTACGCCCACGCTTGTGCCACGTCCCGTCGACCACCAAAGTCATGTCCCTGCAAAAACTGACCTCCATCTTCTCGTAGGCTACCTTTACGGCAGTAGCTGACTCTGCGTAAAACTCGTCCAAGCTCTGGGCCTGTGGCTGTCCAAAAGTCTTCTTCAGGTGCTCCTGAAAAGTCTCGAGAGGAAGAACATTCATCGCTGGCCAGAAATCTTTGAGAGCTGTCTGCCCCTTCCCCATCTTCTTGATGGCCACAGTGGCTCGAATGTTAACTTCAAAGGCCATGGAGTCTCGCTGGTGTAGCAAACTCCAAGCAGAAGACACAATGCCACAAATGGCCCACACACAACCTCCAGCTTCGTGGCCAGTCCAAGCTTGGTGCTCTCTTGGACTGTCAGCCTGGGTTCCAAACAATGCTTGCACAGTGTGGAGCAGAGCAGAGTGTCCTAAACATCCATCTGGACGAGCGGATGAAGTAGGGGGCTGCTGAATCAGGCTGCACGGCCTGAAACTTCCTTTGGTCGCTGACATAGCGCCAAGGTCGGCTTGAGCAGCAGCGCAATGTTTAGCAGCCATTTTGATTTCTTCTTGCGTCAAGAAATCGTGTCAAACAAATTGTGGACCAAACGTACACATCCGCTGCCACAGCATCAACACCACCACTGGAGCCCGCGATGTCCAAAGCAGCCGAGGTGGTCGGCGTCGGCACTCAGACGCTTCCGGAGCACGGCGATCTGGGACGACAAACGCGTCATCGGCGACAGCCGATGGCACATGAAAATCCTCGGCCAGCAGCATCGATGTGATGCGTGGAGGTTTTCGATCCCCACCATCTGAAGAAGCTTTATGGACCGCTTCCGTGCATAGTCTTGAACTTAGTTGCCGCCATCGTGGTACGACCACGAAAACACACGGGAAAACGGACGCAAAACTGCCAAGAAAAAGCGCCGGAAACCATCTAAGAAATGGCGAAAAGCGAAGCGGAGCTGATGAAAAGAAAGCAAGCAAACCACTGCCATAGCAGACGACAGGAGCGGCAGACGGGAGAACTGGAGAGGAAGAGGGAGTGCTGGGGGGGACAGACGTTGCGACCAATGGCAGTCGTGGATTTCGAGGAATGCATGCTTGGTCAATCGCAGTTTCAGCAATAGCAAGAAGGGGAACCACCGACCATGCCATTTTGAGAGCCGGCAAAAGGAAGAGAAAGAAATCAGCTGCGAAACAAGACCAAGATGGCAGCCGTCGGCCAAAAGGAACGGGAGCGCAGATCGCGTGAAGGTGGGCTCGATTTTGCGTTTTGACCCCCATTTGGAAGCTATCACTGCCTTGTAATTCGTTTCTTAAACATATTTTCTCGAAGAATTAGGCGCTGACAATTAAAAGAGATAGTTTATGGAATAAACAACACAAAAATGTAATTTTCAAAAAACATTTTTTTTGCAATTTTTTTTTTCTCAAGGTTTGCGTCCTTTTTTAAATGTTCACAAATGTCCAATGTTGCCATTTTCTTTTTTTTGCCCGAAATGATTCATTAGAGCCACCAAATTCAATGGTCCCATGAGCCTGCAGCGAGCACAGCAGCACTTCGCCACATCCTCAGATTATCTCCACTTAGTTCGGCAAGGCTTCACTAAAATCTGGTTCCACAAAACGAGGATGATGACGAAGAGTTTTATGGTGCAAAATGGCTACATAGGCTAAAATGAGCAAACTATGTTATAATGTGTTTGCACAATTCTAACGTGCCCTTTTTTTCACCAAAATCTGTGCCTAAAAATACACGTGCCTTACAGTCAAAACCAACGTCACTAGAAACACTCAGGTGGGAAACTGCCATAGAGCCTGCTTTAAAAAATCAGCAGAACCCATCCTTTGGGAATGATTATCTACGTTAATGCCGAATAGCATCAAACGGTGCGGAGTTATGCGCGTTCGGTCAGGTGGCCGTGCACACTCCTAGATACGCCAGCCCACTCTTGAGGCGATTCTAAATTTGTTGACACTTTCACAGCCCTGCGCACGATCTCCGCAGCCCAGCACGTGCGTTTGTGTCACTTAGGAAGGCGAGCAAAGCACGCGCCATACGCACAAACACTCAAAATGGTACCGACCAGACTTTCTGGCGTCTCAGCTAGTCTCAACCAACGGTACTCTAAACGGTTGTTTATATCTTTACCATAGGACGCGCTTTACAGCGCTATCACAGCTAACGGTGCGCGCGCGCTCCATGCACGAGGGCTCATTCCGCTCTCGTGAGGCTGAGCACGGCCGCTACATCACCCTCTCCCGAGCGCGGGGAGAGGGTGAGCTAGCGGCCGTGCTCAGCCTCACGAGAGCGGAATGAGCCCTCGTGCATGGAACGCGCGCGCACCGGTAGCTGTGACAGCGCTGTAAAGCGCGTCCTATGGTAAAGATATAAACAACCGTTTAGAGTGCGTTGAATGACTGCCTTCATAGCTCTGTGGTTAGCGCGTCTGCCTGCTGATCAAAGGGTCAACGGTTCGAATCCCAGCCGGCGCCGGTCTTTTTTATTTATTTATCGACCCGCGGCGTAAGAGGTTAGATAGCCAGATAGATAGATAGCATAGACGAAAAGTGCGTGAAGTATCCAAGGGATGCTATTCGCATTAAAAGTGGCTCCGATCCGTACTCGAGAAACCGAGCTAATGGCGATCGCAACGCCGCCATTTCTCCCACAGCGTCCACTCCGGGAACTGCACGGCTGCACGTCAAGTCGGGCAAGGGCCGGTGGCGCCATCTCGCAGGGCCATCTCGCAGTAGCTACATAAAGCAACTTTCATGTTTCAACTTGTCGCTAAAGGGTGGCGCTGTTATCGTATTTAGCTTGGTCTCGGTGGACGCCAGCGTCCCAGGGTTTCAGAGAGGTGAGTTTCCCAACTGAGGGTTTTAGTAACGTTGGTCGAAACCAACAATCGAACCTCAAAAGAAAATGCTATGCTTGGTATAAGGTGGCTAGCCCTATCGCCATTGTGACTATCTGTTTGCATTCACCCCTTTGGTATCCCTATTGCGCATATTCTCTCGCGCTTACAGGGTCATGTCTGCTGTTTTAAGATGAAAAAAACAAAAGAAATTTCACTAGGAGCCTTTATTTAAATGAAAGGTCATCACACTGGCAAGAAAAGATAACAATAGAGCAGCACTTCGTGGCCTCTCAATCCCAGCGACCCGACGAGCTCGCAAAGTGTTGTTCGGAAGACTACCCGCCCAGAGGCGATGGTCGCGCACTCGCACAAGCGCAAGAAGCGCGGCACCTGAAATGCTTTAGAAGTTTGACGAAAGCGAGGATTATATCTTCGAGAGCGAAGTACGGTCGTTGGACTGTGACAACGGCGACTAGGGCTCGGTATGTATTTTGGTGTTGGTGTGCGTTTCATAAAATCTGTTCTACGAGGTATCTTTACACTTCATTAACTTACCTGTGCAGTAGAATCGGCAGCAATTTACTTCTTGAATATCTAGGAGTTAAATCTGCCTGTGTGTTTGAATTTAGGGCGTATTAGAATCGTGCCAACACAGTACCGTATTTATTCCAATATAAGTCAACCTTTTTTTTTTTCTTTGGAAACGTCAAAAATTAAGGGTCAACCTATAATCATGATTAAAGAATTTCAACCTACATCCACAACCAAATTTTGCGACCCTACCAAGGGCATGGGGCTATCGAATCACCGAGCTGGCGTTGCCATAGAGCCGCGTCCGCTTCTTGTTTCAAAAGCTTTGGTGCACGAAAACAAAACACGAAAACGAGCAACCGACAGCCCCCCCCCCTCACCGTGGCCGCCGCGCACCATCCCTCGGACATCGGGTTTCCATCGCGCCTGTACAACACCAACTGGAAAGGGAGAAAGCCCTCGGTTCTGCCCCCTTTCCACTCTTACGACGTCAGCTAATGGGGCGGCTGCGAGAGGTGGCTCGACGGGTCCGGACCTGTCCAGGCATGTCGCCCGATTGCAGGTGCGGCTGAACAGTGAGCTATCTACCAGTCCCCCGCAGAATCGGCCTGCTTCCGAGTGTCTTTTTCGACGTGCATATCTGTTCTGTCGAATTTCTCGTGTTTTGCGGGTTGCTGTGAGTTTTTTCGTGTCTCCGCAAGCTTGAGAAATGTGAAAAGAGCGACGGTGAGATGCCGTGCAAGTGCTGTGTGCCGCATGCCGAAACTACACCGTGGACACCAAAGTGCACGTGTTCAAGTTCCCAAAGGATCAAACACTGAGGGACGCATGGATACGCGCTGTGCCGCGGGAAGACCTCTTCGTCACCGAGAATTCAAGGGTAAGCTTTCTTTTTGGTAGAGAGTTAACTGTTTCATTGCAAATGGAAAATCAATATATGTATACATTCGTATTAAATGTGGCTCGCGATCCGCACTTTATGTCAAATACCCATTGTTTTGTTCATTAGACGCAAAATTCCTTTCTAGGTATGCGAACTTCACTTCGGACATGAGGACATCATCTGACAAGCATCGCATACCGATGAAAGTACTGGCCGCACCATCACAGTGCCCTTATCCCATGTCAGTCTTTGCCCTGACGCTGTAGCCGTCGAAGTTCCCTAGCTGCCCGACCTACCTGTCTAGGGAAGCCACAAGAGGAGAAGATCCCGACTCCAAGCGGGCGCGCATGGAGCATGCTGCTATGCAAAAGCTATCGCGGAGTCCGAGAAGATGTTTAACAGGGCACATGAAGAGGACAAAGTCCATTCTTCAGGAGAACTAATCGGACACTTGCGGAGCAAGGAGATGAAGTTTTGGAACATAATAGAAGAGGACGAAGGGCTTGTTATTATCCACATCGTCGACGATGAGGCCCCGTGGCTGAAGTACTCTGTCTGCGTAAAAGGAGACATGAGCGCGACGCTACATGTCATGAAAACGGCGGTAAAAAAGTTACCGTATTTACACGCAGAATGAACGCACGTTTTTTCTCCAAAAAATCGATGCAAAGTTGGGGGGCGTTCATTACGCGAAGTAAAATTTTTGCGTCCTTATTTACTCACATAATGAACGGACCTTTTATCCCGAAAAACCAACGTAACTTCTTTTTCTTTGCGCGCAGCGCGCAACTCAAAAACCAAACTGCGATGCGCAAAAAAAAAAGAAAAGCTCCTTTGTTTGTTTTTTTTTGCTTCGGTGTTTGTTTTTTTTGTTTTTTTACCACCTTTTGCAAGTTGTTTTGTTTGCCCACGCTTCTCCGCTTTTCTTTCTTATCTCCTTGCGCGCGGCGCGCGACTGACTACCCCGGGACCAAACTGCGCTGTGCAGAAAAAGAAAAGAAAAAAAAAAGCTCCTCTTTATGTTTTTTTATTTTCTCTTGGTTCTGTGGATGTTCTTTGTTTTTTCTTTTACCGCTTTTTGCAAGCTTTTTTTGTTTGCCTATGCCCATGCATTCGCGACCTCGCTGCACCAGGATAGAAAAGTGTGTTCATTTCGAGGGCTTCTCGCTTCTCTTTCCAAAGTGCGAGGAGGAGGCGAGGGCAGGATGCCTTCATTATGCGCGCTTTGCTTAGGCGAGGGCTTCTTCGCTACTCTCTCTTATCTCCTTGCGCGCGGCGCCCAAACCCAATCCAGACTGCGCTGTGCCAAAAAAAAAAAAAACTACTCTCCACGTTTTTTTTTTTTGCTTAAGTTGGATCTTTTTTTATTTTTAACGCCTTTTAACGTGTTCATTTTCGCGCGCGTGGGGGGAGGAGTCTAAATTTTGACGTCCGAGTTGGAGGTGCATTTAATACGAGAGTGAAAAAAAAGTCGAAATTTTGAGAGCCGACTTGGGGGGTGCGTTTATTACGCAAGTGCGTTCATTGTGCGAGTAAATACAGTAGGTGCAAATCTGGTCGTTCCAGAAATTGCTGACAGTAAGAAAGGTACAGTAGAACTCCTCGAAGGCATCGAGAAGTGGACGGGGACCTGATTTCCAACTCAGTCGAGGAAATTTGCGAAACTATTTGCCTACTGCTCGATCAGTTGTCCACGTCCCACGCAGAAGACGATGCCGACTCCATTAGATTTCTGCGAGAGCAAGTAAGCTTGCTCCAAGTGAAAAAACAGTGCAGACGCTACTTTGCAGATTTCATGGTGTTCAGTTGCATTCTTTTCACCATATCACCCCATGCGTACGCTTATATACGCAGCCATGGAAGCATCACTTTTCCGTATTCCATGACGATCAGATCGGTATGCTCCTCTTATGGCATGAGCCCTCAACAAGAGCCTCAGAGCGAAGCATTCCTCAGTTACATGGCGAGAAGAATTTCTGACCTCAAAGATGACCAGCGCTTCGTCACCGTAATGGTAGATGAAATACAGATCAAACCTTACTTTGAATACAAAGGGGCGATATTACCGTGAGCTGCGCTTAACTCAAATGAAGCTGCGAACTGTGCGCTCGTTTTCATGGTGCGCAGCCTGAAGTGCAAATTCAAAGGCGTCTAGCATGTGCACTGGCACATCGTGCCAGTGCACATACTAGACGCGGAGTTCCCTGCACAAGATGCTGAAAGATGTGATTTGCGGGTTGGAAAACATTGGGTACCGCGTTTTGTGCGTCGTGAGTGACAACAACTCTGTGAACAGTAAAGCAATGTCCCACTTCGAATCGCCCGCTTCTAACAGAATTATGTATCAACACCCATCAGACCCTGCAAGGCCACTGTTTTTCGTTATAGACCCGGTACACATACCAAAAAGCATACGAAACAACTGGATCAACCAGAAGAATGACCAAGTTTGCTTCTACTTCCCTGAGATGCAAACAAATGCGGCACAGTCAAAGCACATGCAAACAGCGTCTTTTCGACAATCGGGGACCTTCACAGCAAAAGAATGTGACCAGCTGTTGAAATATGGCTATGGGCTATTGAGAAAAGCCCTTTACCCGTCGAATATTGAAAGGCAGAACGTAAAGCTTGCCTTGCAAATCTTCAATGATTCCTTGCCTGTGGCGTTGAGTGCTCTCGGAGCGAAGCACAACCTGTTCTCATTTGAGGCCACTGCTACTTTCATCGACATCATACTCAAGTGGTGGAAAATTGTGAATGTGAAAACTCCGTGGAAGGGAAAGAGGCTGAGAGACCAGTTCCAACAACCAGTGTTCTCCGTGGACAACGATCCAAAAATTGACTTCTTGCACTTGCTTTTGAAATGGCTGGATGAGTGGAAGAACAAAGGTTGCAGGTCGCAGTTTGTTTCATTTGCGAATGCCTTCTCTTCGGAAGCTTCGGTTAGCTCAGGTGTACCTCAGGGTTCGGTGTTAGGGCCTCTTTTATTTATTTTATATATAAATGATGTCATAGAAAACATAGTTCGTCTTTATGCAGATGACTGCATTCTGTACAATGACATTTCGTCTCCTAATGATCAACTGTTACTCAACGAATCCTTTCCAGTTTTTAATTGGAGCAAGAAATGGCAAATGGATATTAATTTCGATAAGACTGTGTTTATGAGATTTACGAATAAGAGAACCCCTTTAGTTTTTAGCTATGGCATCGATGATGTCATTTTAAATGAAGTTACGGAGTTCAAATATTTAGGTGTTTTCTTCAAGTCCAACCTCAAATGGGACAAGCACGTCAACTTTATTTGTTCTCGCGCCCTAAGAAAATTAGGTTATGTTAAACGTACTCTTAAATGCTCTACTAAAGAAGTTAAACTCTGTGCTTATAAGACCCTTGTTAGGCCCATCTTGGAGTATGGATCTGTTGTTTGGGATCCTTATTTTAAGAAAGACATTAATCTCATTGAATCTATCCAGGCCAAGGCTGTAAGGTTTATTTTGAATAGGTATGACCGTAATTTTTCGCCCTCCTCGGCTGTTTCATCTCTGGGGCTGGAGCCTTTGTCCAGAAGGCGTACGGTTGATAGAATTAAAATGTTGCACAGAATTGTTAATGAGGACTGTGGAATAGAGCGATGTAAATATATTTCATTTTCTACCAGTTCACGCACCAGACGATCTCATTCATTAAATATTGTTCCTTTTCAGTCTCGTACTAACTGCTTTAAATATTCGTTTTTTCCACATAGTATTGAAATTTGGAATGATCTTGATGGGGAAATACGTACTCTTCCCTATGATGATTTTATTAGCGCGGTTCTGCCTATTCTTTTCAGTAACGCATGACGTCATCGTTCTCATTTCTGTTATGTTCAAGGGCATGTTGTATTGTTTGAATGTTAATTTTTTTCTGTATTTTCCACTCCTGCAATGACCTCACAGAGGTCGCCGTATGTGTAAATAATAACAAAGGCCTTGACAAAGGTACTCTGACAGAGGAGACTCACGCTGCGCTCGAGCACACTACCTATGCGCTTGTGGAGCTCGCTAGGTACAGCTTCGAAGAGCTTAAAATGACCTATGTTCTTTTTGGTAAGATACAAACAGACTGCCTAGAGGACCGGTTTGGAAAGTATAGACAACTGGCAGGTACGCAGTATCATGTTTCTATCAGGCAGATTTATGAAGTCGAAAACAAGCTGCGCCTGCAGAGCACCTTGCCGACCATTTCCACTGACCAGCATTGGGAATGCGTACGGAAGCAGGTACAGGCATTGCATCCCAGCTGCAACGTAGTTGTAAGCAGCGAGACGCTTTCGAAGATACAGGACATCCTTCCGATCCTGGTCTACGTTGCAGGATATGCCGTGTACGTTACCCTAAAAGGTTGAATTGCGCAAAATGCAAGGACGCATTGACTGTGGATAAGACAATCACAGTGTCTGCTGCCCATGAACACTATGATCTCGTGAAGCAGTTAGACCGAGGAGGTCTAGTGTACCCATCGATGTTTGCGCTTAATGCTGTTGCTCACAGCTAAGTTGTCGTAGAGCAGCTCGCTACGCAACCAGAACTGCTACTAATGCCCAAACAGCGCCAGGTCATCACGAAGCTGACGCTGCATTTGCTGGCCAACGAAGAGCCATCCGACTTCGACGCCTGCGAGAACGGCCACACGAGTGAATCTGTGCTGAAAGACATCCTTCGGTGCAGCACGAACGTTTTACTGAAGAACTTGTGTGGAAAGCTAAACGACAAGCTTCTCGACGCTGCTGACAAGTCAGAAAAACGGAAAGCCGCAACTCTACAGAAGAAATAGGTGTATTGCTCCTGATGAAGTGCAAACACAAACGAAACTGGATTGTGTAAATAAATGTTTCGTTCCTATAATTTTCGTCCAGTGAAATTTCTTTTACAGCACATGCATGCTCGTTCTTGCAAGAAAAAAGGTGCCCGCGCGGTAAATCGGTGCGACAACCTCTCTTGAACAGCGCTCCGCACTTTTACCAATCCGCCCTATCGTGTGACGTCACGGGAAGAGAGCTAAGGCCTTATACGTTTCTAGAGGGTGTTGGCCTGTAGCATTCCCCCACTGGGCAAGGGGAAGGAGAGGGACGCAATGTGCCATGCACCTTGCCCTCTAAACCCCCTCCCTCGCAAACGCAGAAAAAAAATCTGAGGTTATTTTAGCTTGTTGCTTACGGCGAATCGCATGTTGCTCACGCTGCGACTCGCGGCATTGCTCGCGTCTTTGAATTTGTCTTCCGCTCGCCTTCGCCCGTCCTCACCTTCTTTCTTCTTGTCATTTTACAACGGTGTCAGTGAGGTATTGTTGCGAATTTGCGAGATGTCAACCAAGCTGACGAAGCTTCGGACGACGATGACATGTCTGGAAGTTCTGACGATGATTAAGTTTTTGGCATAGCCCTGTGATTTAGCTGAGAGTGCTGTAAATAAAGGTTTGTTTTCTTTTGCCCATACTTTCCCCTGTTCTTAAAAAAAAGAGGAAGAAAAAAAAGGTCAACCTATATTTGAATTATTTTATTTTTTTTATTCTCAGTGGGTTCAATAAATGGGTGTATCTCCAAACAACCCATTCCAATTTGAACCCTTCTCGCTTGAACCCGCTTGCAAAACACCCTTCGCGTTTTAACCTTTCGCGTTTCGACCCTTTTTCATTTGAACCCGTTCTCATTTGAACACCGTATTTGAACAACGTGCTCAAAACAAAGGGCAGTGAGGTACAGAAAGAAGGAAGAACAGTTGAGGATGAAGGTTGAAGATGAAGCGAAGGTGGCTGCAAAGTGGCACCATATCGTGCATAGCCCATGAAACAATTTTCCTTATGCCTGCGTGCCGCCCCGAGTCTGTTGACGTAGCTACCTGGGCACATGGTGACGTGGTGACGTGGTTTCAAAAGTGCTAGCGCTGTTTCGGTACTTAATTTCTCCTCTGGCGCTGTTGATGTCGTTAATTTGTCGTCTTGTGGAGCGGATGGATCATTGTGCTCGTCATGTGTTATTGCTTGTAAATACCGCAGAAAGATTCCGAGATCATGATGTTGGTATAATTCGGGTTCGGTGGTCACGTCGAGAATGCGAGTATTATATGCATACTCTTTGAGATGAGCACGTCTACGCTGGGGGCTGTTGATTGTTCCAATGCTGGGGGTGTGCACGCCATAACGCGTTAAGATGCAGACAAGCGTTGGGAGCTGCGGCGTTTCTTTTTTTTTTTTCGAAATGTGCAGGTGCGGATGTTGCGTGGCTTGAGGGCTTTCTTACCAGGCACAGCTTTTTTTTCTTTATTTCAGTCGTGAATCATCGGATGCAAATTATGCTCATCTGGCATGCCCTGTGAGGATATCGAATTATTTACAACCGGTGTCGGAGTGGTCCTATAGATCTACGATCATTGTATATTTGCCTAGTGTCGTCCGTCATGCCGTGGATTGGCATGACCTCTAGATGTCATTCTCCAAGATGCATTTCAAGTAGGGTTGGGAAATTGATCGATTAACCTACCGATTAATCGATTAATGATTTAATCGCGATTAATTTTTTAACCGGTTAATCGGTAAAATTTTGACGAACCTAAAAAGGTAAAAACTCAGCGCTTTCACCACGCAGACGTGGACGAGTACACCTGTATGAAGGGCAAACTTTAGGCTAAATTTTAGGCTAAAGTAAGCTGTAGGGGCGAGATTTGTAACTCCAGACAATTGCAGTAGGTTACACGTGTCCCGTCCATTTCAACGCCGTTCGAGTGTCTGTTTAGCGCAGCAGAGGCTATTGTGAACAATCAAGGGAGGTCGCTCTTACCGGAAAATATCAACGAACCTCTTTTCCTCATGCAGCTGAAGTAACAACCTGTGAGCGTGAGTGTCTTTGAACTGTTCTCAACTACACATGGAGGCTGATTCGAAATCCAAATGGTATATTCCGCCGTTTGTCACAAATTCAACAAAAAAAATTTTTTTTTTAATATTTTGTTTGAAAATGAACGAGGCCGATTAATCGATTAATTCATCGATTAAAGGGTGGCGATTAATCGGGTTAAACGTTTTAATCGACGCCCAGCCCTAATTTCAAGGCGCAATAAAGCTTCAGGTGCCTGTACTTCATAATGTCATTGGTTCCTTTATTTCGGTTTCCCGTGAGTGTATGCTGAAATTATTGTTTTTCCCTAGCCTGATCACGTACACGGTTAAAATGAGAGAATTCGTTTTGAGAATGGTCAAAACCAGAAAGTATGTTTTTAGCAAGTTTGAAATGAGAAAGGTTAAAATTAGAAAAAAGTATCTTTGAGAATGGTCAAGACCGGAAAGTATGTTTTGAGAAAGTTTGAAAGGAGAAAGGTTAAAATGAGAAAAGTAGTTTTGAGAATGGTCGAAACCCGAAAGTATGTTTTGAGAACGGTTTAAGTGAGAAAGGGAGAAAAGCGAAAGTTGTTTTGCGCTGGGTTGAAATGAGAAGGTCAAAACGAGAAGGTAGAAATGCGAACGGGCTCAAATGAGAACCACCCCAATAAATAGGGGTTCCATCGTATTTTTGGGTAAATACGGTACATCGAATTTTTCACCATTCACTGGGAGATGCACCGTAGCACCACTGTCCTCGCACAACGCTCCCTGCTCCAAGTCCCATGCGGCTCGCTCTAAAAAGGCCTCTGACCGAAAGGAGCCATCTTAAAATGGTAAAAGCCAGGTCCTGCAATATTTTGCTAAACATAGCTCCAATGGCGTTGCACCCGGTGAGCACACTTTCAGATACTTAGATTTATTCGCATAATGAGCATTAATTTTTTTCCGAAAAATTTAACCATATGTAGGTAAAATGGCGGGGGGTTCATTACGCGGTAGAATGTTTTGCATTTGCACACTTTGCGAACTGTAATTTTAGGTGCCAATACGACACGTGCAAGGTACTGTGGCACGTCCTCCACTGATGGAGGCGCGTCCTATGGCTGGCCAGAAGTGCGACACAGTAACCATGCCCTATAAATTGCAAATCTTTGTAGGCGCTTTAGGCGTACCTTTTGCCAAAGAAAACGTTCCTCAAAGCACACTCAGCACGCGAGAACGACGCAGCCGTTATTAGGCCTAACCACTTTCACAATATCACTGTCCGAAAGAAAGAGAGAGAGGAAAGAAGTGCTGAAAAGAAAGGAAGCCTGGAACTTATTAACCACATTGTCGATTGGGGGCAAGCTAGTTCCAAGTCCGAAAGCGGATCACATACGGTATGTTTGTTGTCATCAATGCATCATGGACGAAGAATGTTTGGGGCTGTGCACCTTCGACCCCAGTTCCTGCTGAGCGTGCGCGCTCGCTTGGTTTCACGGTTGTTCACTTCGCAACCACGCGATTGCCGCCATTACGAGAACGGCTTGGCTTGGCTCAACTTGGCCTCGTGGTAAAAGCAATTGGACGGGCTTGGTGGCTAGCCGGCTAAGTTGGACGTAGTTCAAGACTCGCGGAGCCGAAAATTAAAAGTGTGTTCATTACGCAAGGGAAAACTCCAAATATTGACGCCCATTGGGGGTGCTCATTGTGTAAGTAAATACGATATTTTTAAGTCTTTAGAATCGTAAACTTTAGGGGTTGGAGCCCCAAATTTCGACGAGACTAAACTCCAAAAACGCTTGTCCGACACTGTAGATCCGTCCGTCCCCTCGCTCGGTACCATGGGTCTGGAACCAGCCATCTCCGCGGCAGGAACCCACCTTGTCCATCTTGAAGGAGTCCAGGTCGGCCAGGAACGGGGCCACGGCCCGCTCCCCAACCCGCTCACCTTCGCTGGCCGTGCCCAGGGCCAAGGCAGCAGGGCTCCCGCACCGTGGGGCCGGAGCCCCGGCTCAGCTGCCTTCAGCAGGGGAGGAGCACAGGGCCTTCAGCAGCTTCTTGTTCAGGGCCGCCGGCGTGGAGCGGGCAAAGTACCCGCGCCGCCAGGAAGGCAGCACACTCTGCTCCCCACCTCGCGGTTGAGGGATCTCGCTCAGGGGGAGCATTTTTCTTCCCTGTCCCGAGGAGTGCCTTTCACCCAGTCGGTTTTGCATGGAAACATTCAGTAAGTGCTTTATTTAGCCGCAAAGTAGGTTCAATAACGCTGCACCTTCTTGCACAGAAAAGTGGCAGATGCTGTTCATTTTTCACGCATCAGAATTTGTATGGTAGGTCACGTAAGAGTGGGTTTTTAAGTGAGTGTGGATTTTGGAAAACAAATGCAAAGCCCGTGCTCGGTTCCTAAAACATTTTCGAGGTTTCGCCCATCACAGAGTCAATGCGATGCAGCATACTTTTTCGAGACATCGTCACATAATGTTTGCGCGCCTCTAAACCTTTGAACAACTTCTTTCAAGCATCCATGATCAAGAACGGGAAAAAAAATTTGCAGGAAAGCATCGGATTTTTTCGCTAGCCAGTGAGCTCAAATAAACTTAAATGTCTTCGGCATCCTGTTCGATAGATGGCAGCAACAATAACTTCGCATAAAAGATTGCCACGCAATAACCTCCATAAAAAGTGGTAACAGAAGCAGCGCTAAAAGACGCACTCTTTACGCTTTCGTTGCGCGGCTTCCGGCAGACTGAAGGAACGAATGCGAGTGTTGTTGTCATCGTAGAGTCCTGGAAAAACAGGCGTTTTGTTGCAATGATACCATTACATAGGATCGATCGCCTCATTACGCTCACCTGGGGTATCGCTACGCACTGACGCGTTGTCAGGCCAGAAATCGGTGGACCTTCGCGGATGCGGGCGAGCGCACCATCGGCATGCTCAACAGAAATGTATAGTAAACTCTTCGCAACTCAAGTCATAAACCAAAATTTTCCAGATGTTACCAGAGAAGTAGCAACGAAATTTTCGGCGGTCGCACCGCGGATTTCGAAAATCTAGCGCTTTTCCGCAAATCAGTACCGGTCACAGCGCTTCGTTTCGAAGCAAGCAAATCACTCACTAAAACGAGAAAAAATGAATTTGGAAACAAGCGCCCAGCGGTCCAGCGCAACGCACATATTCCTCAAAGAGCGCCCGCCGCCATCCATGTGGACGGGTTGAACGGCGGCGACGCGACAACGGCTTGGCGGGCGTGGCGACCACGAGATCGGGAGAGTCTCAATAGAACGCCACAAGCTCAGCACAAGCGCAAGGGGAAGAGAGAAAGAAAAGTCCCGGGAGATGGGGAGTAAAGCAAAAAGCAAGAAAACAAACGCCCTTGGAACGCTCGTCGCGCCCTTAGTGCGCTCCGAACGCTGCTCAGACGGCGCTCTCCTTCCCGTTTTATTCTTTTCTCGGCGTCTTCCTTCCTTTGTTTATTTTTCTCCCGCCGTCTTTCTTCTTCTCTTTATTTTTCTCCGCGTCTCCTTCTTTCTTTTGCTTCGTATTTTTCTCCGCGCCCTCTCTCTTTCTCTCTCTCTCTCTTTGTTAGCTGTTATTTTTAGGTCGCGGCCTTCGGTCCCCAGTGTCCTTTCAGGGAATATTTTTTTTATTTTTTTATTTTTGCAGGCAGTTTCGAGTGATATCCATGCCCGTCCGGGAAACTTTTCGAGATAAGCGCATGTCAAAATGTTCACGGTGCCAATGGGGACTCATTTCGCAACGCACAGACGTTTCAACCCCAACCGATCTTTCGGGAGATATCCGTGGCCCGAGTTAACGCGGGTTTACTGCATTAAGGGGGACGGCAGGGTGGTGCAGGCGCCGAGAAAAAGCTCCGAGAAGCTCGTCCAAGGACGACGGATGCCTTCGGCTCCTCACAGTGCAACCCGTAGACCGCTCGACCCCGATGGAGCGGCCGTCGGAGCGTTGGAGCACTCACCTGAGGGTTCTTGCCCTCCAGAGCCCCGGTGAGCTCCTCCCAGCACAGCCTCCAGGGAGGTCTGGGCGAAGGCCGCGTCCAGGGCCTCCCTCAGGGCGGTCACCACGGCGGGCTTCTTCTCGCGCAGCTTGTCCAGGCAGGTGGCCACGCAGGAGTGGGCGTAGGGGTGGAAGCGCTGCCGCAGCCCCAGGGCCAGGCCCGCCAGGCAGCGGGCCGCAAGGGCCACCACCGCCACATTCGAGTCCTTGGACACCGTCCGCCGCAGGGCCTTCACCAGGTCCCCGTAGTCCCCAGCCTCCAGCTTGGGCAGGCCGGCCAGCTCCAGCAGCTTCTCCAGGGCCTCCTTGCGCTCCTGCCACTTCTTCGCCTCCAGCTGCTCATAGAAGTCCTTGGGCAGCTTCGAGAGCACGTCCACGGCCTCCAGCAGCTCGTAGGCGTCCACCGCGGGGACCGCCTCGCCCTCCGCCTCGTCCGGGGCGCCGTCCGTCCGTCCTCCGGCGCGTCCGTGCACTGCGCCCTGCGGGCCTGCTCCGAACGGAGCCAGCGCTCGGGCACGGCGGCCTCCCCCGCCACCTTGGCGAACTCCGCCTCCAGCTCGGCCGCCTGCACCGGCTTGAGGGACTGCAGCAGGGCCGCAGCGCATCCTTTACCCAGCGATACAGCTCCACCGCCAGCAGCTTGCTCTCGTCGCGCACCGCCTTGTCCCGGTCCTCCAGCACCTGCCGCGAGGGATCGGCACGTCACCCACACCCCACCCTTCATGGGGTCAGTGTTGCCAAATCGTGGGAAATTTCCCATATTGTGGGAAAAAGCATGACAGCTAGGGAAAAAGGGTAACCAGAATTTAAGCACATGTGAAATGTGGGAAATATTTTTTTAATTAAAAAACTAAACCAAAATCGTGTAATTTTCTTTTATACATTGAACAAAAGAAAGGAAGTGGCACTAGCTACTCAGACAGTTTGCTGTTTTGAAGAGTCAATCTAATTCATCACGACTTACATCATGTGCGTGCTGCCAGCCTGCCAGTACAGTACTGCCGGTTCGCGCGCTTTCCTCACCGCTAGCTACGCACCCACGCCCTCTGTCAGTGCGATAGATCACGGATTGCACATCACGAAAACGAGCAGGCGATTTTAGTTTAGTTAATGGCCCGCTTGCTTTCATTTAGTTCCCCTGGTTCATTCAACCAATGTAGAGTGCGGAAAAGCAAGTGGAGGGGGACCAGTTTGCCGAATGTCAACTTCTAGATTTCGTAATTTATGCGATGCAAACTTCTACAAAACAAAAACATAGGTGAGGTGTTGCTATATTTAAATATACTTGGCATCATGCGTATCTGAAAGGGATCCTGAACCGATATGTGGATTCCACAGAACACGCGGCAAAAGCGTGCAACGGGATGCTACAAACACCAAAACATCACTCGTACAGCGATATCTCAAACGGATGACCGTATTTTTCAAGAAAAGGAGGCGCATTTGACAGGTTTGTTGACGTCACGTTTCTCCGAAGGAGAGGAACGGCCTTGCGTCTTCTTCGCCTCGCCGCCTTAAGGGAGCGAAGCGAAGAAGGAGGAAACTCTCTGCGCTCTCTTTTTCTCAAAATACGACCGTCCATTCGAGATATCGCCTTACTGAGTAGTGTTGTAGGGATTGTAGGGTCCTGCCTACATCTTCTGCATTGTTTTTTTCTGAAATCCAAATTTCGGTTCGCCATCCTTTTAAAAACAACTTCTGTCACTAAAATGGTGTTGTGGGAAAAAAAGGGAATTTTTGCCACTCGACGAGGTAAAATCCGAAGTGGCAGTGCGGCAACACTGCATGGGGTTCGTATAATGATCTACAGGAAACGGTCACACGCATTTCGCCGCTTCGGAACGGCAAACGTTCATGCAGACGTGGTGGCCCCACGGTGGTCCCCAACTAGAGTCACTAAATAAAGCTACGCTTTCAGAGTACCGAAACTCCCAACCTACGCGTCTGAAGCGCGTCAGGCGCCGCCATCTTGGGTCCACGCGCAGATGGAGGAGTGCCTGCACCTAAGCCAAGCCGAGCTGTAGCCGTTGCCTGCGCCAGCTGCCGTAGCCGCAGCTGTGGCAGCGAATCAAGGTTGTGTTGTTCATATCTTGACATAAGGAAAAAGTGTGTGCTGAGCGACGGGACTTCAGCGTGTGCGCGCAGTAAACAGTAAAACAGCAGCAGGCAGCGGATCGCTGGACCCAAGATGGTGGCGTTGAAAAAACGCGATGATGATGATAGTGACTCACGTGACTGCCGCTGTCCAATGATGCCGAAGTGAACCAGAATATTGTTGAATAGAGCGACTGTACTGTCGGCAAAGTGCCAAAGGAAAGGAATGCGGTACTCTGAAAGCGTAGCTTATTTAGCGACTCTAGTCCCAACGGGACCATAATGCTGGCGACGCTTTGACATGCAGGAAAAGATCACTTGCAAGGTCTGCATCAAGTTTTCTCTAGCTTTAATTTGCGAAAAAATACCGGCGTCGCGCATTGTACAAAATAACATAAAGTTGGCAAGCACTCGAGCAATTCGAACTCATCGCGGGTAAAATGCACACGCCTCGCTTGTCGTCCGCTTTCTTTTTTATGTTTTCTGTCGCTCTCATTCTCTCGGTACCACCAATGACGGCAATTACGATTTAGCGCGTTCTACTCTCGTCTTTACTCCTCCGTTACCCAGACAACACATGTGCAAACGTCTCTCCCGGTCCTACGGGGAACCAACAACGGACTGGCTCTTTCTTTGCAAACATCTGCCGAGAACCTTTCCCAGATCGAGGGTCGGAAGAAGGAGCGTACCAGTAGTCCAAAGCATCTGCTTCAAACGTTTATGCTACACCTTTCTGGTCGTATTACTACGCAGTTTGCAGGTTGACGGGTATGCGTATCGAACTCTAGCTCGACTGAATGAGGGAACCTCGACGGTCACTAATAAAACCTTCTGACGAATCTCTTCGGAGATCTGGTTGGGCCAAAATCTCGAGGACAGATTCCACCCAAAGAAGTTCCCACCCGAAGTTGTGCACGGCCCATTAAGTGGGGAGTTATTTTCAAGTGTGCAACCATGCCACGGCGACTTTTTCACTCAAAAAATTTGCATATTATTTATGAATTAAAAATTCAAATTTGTTTATTTAATGCAAAGAAATAACACGTTGCTTCTTGTGCTAAAGTACAGAAAAGGAAGTGGAGACGCCGCCCATTTTTACACGTTTGACTTTTGTACGGTAGGTCAAAAATAAATGCCACGCTCTGGTTGCGAATCATCTCAAGGTTTTATAGTCACGGATCATGCACTCATGTCGGAGTCATTGTCATTGCTTCCCTGAAGCGACACCGCTATTGCAGAGTCTCGAAACTTTGCGCCGCTTCAGGGTCACAGACATTTCCTAACAGAGCGATTAATTTATCTCGTCAGCCAGCGAACGCAAATATAGCTTCAACGTTGTGTTCGATAGATGTGTTTGGTGTATTGTGTTCGATAGATGACAGCACCTATAACCACCACCAAAAAGTGGTCCGCATTTCACGGCGCACTTACCAACATCTGCGCATCTTTAGACGCGCTTCCTCATTTCAAAGTCAAAGGGGTTAATGTCGACCCGGGCAAGAAGTACTTCGGCTCTATGCCCGGCCATTTCTTTCAACGTGGCCCCGAGCCAGATCAACCCCGTACCAAAGTTTTTTCAGAATGCTACCTCCAATTCCCATGGCACACTAACCCTCTGCTCAGAATTGTTATTCCCTTTAAATGTTTCCACTCAAACTATGCTTCAAGAATGATCACACGGGTGGTGGGATCGGAGGGCCGACTCCACTCTAAAGCTACCCTACAAACTTGCTTTCCTGCAGAATGTGCGGGCAGAAGAACCACAGTTCCAAATGCAATAAAAACCAAAATATTGCAACAATACAAAAAGAACAAAGCAACAAACATTCATTCTCTCCAAATACTTGCACAGTGTGCACTGTGCATTTTTCGAGCCTAATCCCATTCGCAACTTCGTGATTCACCGAGATCCTTTCATAGTCGGGCAATTATCTGCCTATGCATTGCTCAAATAAGTGAACATGCTGGTGCCGCCTTCTCCCATTTTGCTTCGCGTGATTATGCAAAGCCAAATACAAATTAATTGTCTATCTGCAGCCAGTGTGTGGCTAGCGCAAACTATGGCGTCACATGACTGGCGTACACGGGAAGTGAACAAAACCAGTCCCCCTCAGCTGCTACGCCGCCTTGAGCCCCGTGGCAAACCAACTTTGTGTTCATCACTTGCTGCCACCTTCGGCAATGCTAATTATCGAAAGGTCGACAATTTGTTTTTCCGTTGCGCTGAGCGCAATCTCACGGGCGACGAAAAACAATATGGTTGGCCTCCAAGTGCAGACGGGCGCACGCGCAGTCGGATCTTGCAAAAGGCGAATTGCAGAGGGAGCGACTGGGGCCTCAGAGGACAGAACCTAATGGGAAACGTGACGTCGCTCGAAAGTTTAGCGCTGAGTGACGTCCTCGAAAAGTTCGCGCAAGAGTTGACGAGTACTTTTGGCCTTCCATTTCATGCATTTTTTTTTAAAATAAAAACTAGTATGTGCAGAAAAAACGGTTTTCAGTTCTTCGTTCTACAAATGACACCAATTAATTCCACGCAGTTAATTGGCCAAAGTTTGATAATCGTTGCACCGCCCCGTTACATTCTTGCGACACAGACGGGACACAAAGACTGAATAAAAAATATGTATAGAACTTTACATCCAACGACTGCCGCAAACTGTCGAGGGATCGCAAAATAAATCTGTGAGAAAATATGAATCAAGGGAGGTTTGAATCTGCACCTCTCGATCCGAAGGTTTTAGAGAGGCCAAATGCTGCGATCTACAAAAGTAGAATGCCAGCGAGCGCTTTATAGTCTTAATGGAACTGAGCAACGAGACAATAGAGTTTCAGAACAGGGGCCCCAAACGTTGAGGTGCCCCTGAGAAATTGGGAACCCAAATGCAGCAAGGTCGGTTGCTGCTGGCTTAGAGAAGAGGGTTTTGCAACGCAGCTTGCGTTTCCTGCCAGCAGCACAATCCAACTAACGAGCGTAATATTCGAAAGAGATAAATATTAATCGTAAAACATAGGCTAAGCGCCAAACAAGAACATTTTGCACAAAAAATAATAACCAGGCAACCAAAAAAAAAAGAAACTAAAATTGGTGTAACTAAATTGCTATAAACAGTGGCACTCCTAATTTGGTTCTCGTTCTCAGATTGTTTATGGCATTCATGTGCCATGTTGAGGCAAAGCGGGTGAGCACACTCTGCGAGTGACTGCTTTATTCACATCCGAGCTGGAGCAACTTGGAAGATCCGTTTGTTAAAGGGACCATGAAATGGTTTTGCAATCCAACTTCATTCACCCCCACGTCAGCCAAATCCACCTCGCCTATTGGGTAAGAGCCTACTCACCAGCTACGTGATCAGAAACAATAAATAGCCGGCAAATGTTTCCTAAAAGTTTTCTTAAACAATATTCGGATCCGCATTTTCAAGCATAATTAGAGATGTGACGAAAATTGCACGTAATCTGATAATGCTCAGAGCCAAGAGCCATCTATCGTGTGGTAAGCGAAGAGAGAGACCCGACTGCGCCTGCGCAGTCAGCCCAGCGCTGCGCCTGCTAAGGGTTTGCTCCTCGTCGCTTTCTCGCAGAGCAGACTTTCGCTTTTCCTGGCTGCTTGAGTAGTGTTTACATTGTTGGGGATCGATCGGCTCGGGTTGCTATGCCATTAAACTACAGTGTACCAAGGCTCAACTGCAGTTTCTGCAGCGATGCGAGGGCGCCAATCCAGAAAATATGTCGGGTGGCATCCAGTACGCCATCGAAGTTCGAGGTAAACTCACCAGTACCACCCGCGCATTAACTGCCCGCGAACAGCTCCTAACTTCCCGTTGAAGCCCGACGAGAACTTGCCAGTTCCATGCCGCGGATCAGCCATTGATCAGCCGCAATTACGCCGAACTTGTCGGCATGGGCTGCAGTGAGAGATAAGAAAATTCAATATTTCCATACTAATTTGTGTAGAAGTCGATCAAACGTGAACAAAACAGATGCGCTCGTTCGCGTAACCAGTGAAACACTGAAGGCCTGACGTGAAAGCCATTTTGGAAGTAAGTGTACCGCAGAAACCCATCCTTTGGGGAATGGTTGTTCACGCAACGCTAATAGCATCAAACTGGGTGCGGAGTTATGCGCGTTGCTCGGCAGGTGGCACGGGGCGCACCTAGATAACGCTTCATGCCCACTCTTTGAGGGCGAGTCTTAAATTTGTTGACACTTTCACAGCTCCCGCGCGTGACCACCTCCGCAGAGCCCGTGCTGGGCGTATGCTTAGCGCTCACTTTAGTAGGGCTACGAGCAAAGCGCGCCACACGCTACGTAAACACTCAAATGGTAAATTCCGACCAGACTTTCTGGCGCCTCAGGGGGTTAGGCTTCCAGTTCAACGGTACTTGAACGGTGTTGCTTATATCCTTACCACAGGCGCCGCTATTACAGCGCTTGCCACAAGCAGCCGGTGTGCGCGCAGTTTCCATGCGTCGAGGAGCTCATTCTCAGCCTCGCAGGCGAGGCACGGCCGCCACATCAGCCTCTCTCCGAGCGCGGGAGTAGGGTGAGCTAGTCGTGCCCGGCCTCAAATGCCTCACGAGCTGACGGAGCCTCGTGGCATGGAATGCGCGCGATGGTAGCAAGATATAAATGTTGCTTAGGGGAGCGTTGAATGACTGCCTTCATAGCTCTGTGGTCAGCGTTGCCCTGCCTGCTGATCAGCAAGGCCAACGGTTCAAATCCCCCAGCCGGCGCCGGCGTCTTTTATTTATTTATTTCGACCCGCGGCGTAAGAGGTTAGATAGCCAGATAGATAGATAGATAGATAGATAGATAGATAGATAGATACATAGATATGATAAGCGTGGCATACATAGACGAAAGTGCTGTGACGCATCCAAAGAATGTTAGTTCTCGTATTACAAGTCACCTCAGAGCTACAGGCAGCGCGTACAAACGCTCGACGGACACGAGCCAAGAAAATCCACCTGGCGGGCGACATTGTCACACGAAAGGCATACCAGACGTCTCCTAGGCTTGGGAACGTGCCAAACTCTGAAGACGATCTCTTAAAATGAAGCCGAGCGCAGACTCGCTTGTTTTTTGTTCGATTTGAGTTTTAGATAAAGCTTGTAAGCAGTTACGCAGCCAGCACAGCCAACCACTGTGGCTAAGCACTGCAGCGTTACTCGGGACATAATTAGTAAAGCTAACCAGCGTTTGGCGCCATGACAAGCGTTCACACACTCACGCACCGGCAAATAGGAACCCCGCTGCACATGTCACTGAATTTCGCTGTTAGGGGTAGCACGCATTCAAACCCAAAACGCCGCCTGGGTGCCACGATGCGCAGTATACAGCGGCGCGCCATTACTTAGGGGCTGCTCGCCATTGGGCCAACAAATCCCTCGTGCAGGAAGCATTTCAGATACACAAGGTCCGCGAATCGGGCTAATCTCGGTTAGTCATCGACAGCCGCTGACTCAGGGTTCATACAGGTTTTCAAGAAAAATTCAAGGATCTTTTCAAGGACCTTCCAAAAAATAAAGAACACTACAGTAGATCACACACATTATTTTTATTGCACAGAACAAAGAAAACTGACTTACTCTGAAGCATATGGCGTGCATAAGGTTTCATTCGACTAGGTGAAGTTAGGTGCTCTTCATGTGCTGCTGTTTAGGGGTGATGACATCTGGCCATTTTGTTTCCAATTCTTCTTTTTGATTTTTTGTTCTGAAGCACGCAAAGAGCCTGTTCCTGCACGCTGCAGGCGCTGACTGTGCTAATGGCGTATATTTTGTTTCCGCCGTATTCTTTGTATTCTTTAGAGCCAAGCGCGTGTATCGGGTACTACAAAGGGGTGGTATCACTCCTAAACAGAAGGCTATTGAGGCACGCTAGGTGAAGTTAGTTCTGAGATTGGTACATACTCTCATTTCTCTCGCCTCTTTGATCTCTATTTTCATTTCTCAACTCTTCGATGGGCAGATTCACGCCATCCGGCGATGTCGAACGTTCTTCTGCAGCGGTGCATTTGCGCAGTGAGGGTTTGTTGATCTGGCGAACCCAGGCTTATAGTCGCCGTTGCTGAGCCAAGCCTTTGAACTTACATTTCCGGGCATTATTCCATGCCATCTGAATGCACGCACACTGGTCACTACACGCCACCATGTGTTGACACGTGGGAACAAACAGCGAACAAAGCATCCGGAGAGAGAGAGAGAGAAGTGTTGAAAAGAAAGGAAGCCTGGAACCAAAGCATCCGGAGTAGGCACAGACCAGATGTAAACAAAGCACAATGTGGCCAACAGACAATTCTCGGCCTATGGGGCTGTGCCTTTTTTAGTGGGTTGCCAATAAATCCAGCTAAAGACGAAGGCAAAGAAAGAATTAAATACTACTAAATTTAACTCTGATTCATATAACTGCATCTCCGTTGCAAATAAGCACGCTAGTCTGGCGCTAACATGCCTTTTTACTTAAGAGGTCGTAGACTCTCCCAGGCTCGCCAGCCTCACATGTAGCCACTTATGGCTTTTGGCCAACCGTGAAGTCGAAGTAAGCCAGATGAAAGAAAATAAAAGAGCGCGGCGGCCTGCGCGTTTTCTTTTTTCTCGCGAGGAAGTTTGATTGGTTTGACTTCGCGATCCGCACGCCGCGAGGCAAGCAACTGAATTTTCCCTGACCACGGCTCAACCGCTATAAAACCCCGCTGAAACGCTTAACGAATTCAAGGGTTTTCTGGTGACGGCAAAGATATTCCAGCACTCTCAAGGCCTTGAAAACTCAACTTTCAAATTCCATGGTTTTCATGATTTCAAGGACCTGTGCGCACCCTGTGACTCGAGTATGGCTCCGTGCATAGCGTACAGGTACACGTATAGGCTAATTTTTGTTACGCCGAGGTCCAGAAATTGAGGGGCCGCTCTCCTCCATGCACTGGCAAAAACTGACACGATCACCTCAATCCCAGTCCAACAACTTGATCGGGCCAACGAGCTAAGAGCAATCTGATAATAAAGGAGCAAAAATAGTTCGCATAAATTCAATTGCTGGTACCGTGAATGTCGTCCCGTAGGAATTTCTGAACTGTCCAACACATAGGTGCTTCAAAGACGCACTACGATTTGGTGTCATGATACGGTAAATGTGTGGGGCACACCAGACCCTTGTATAAAGAGAGTTTGGTGAATGGAGGTGTGGGCACAGCCAGGGCATGCACCAGACGCAGAAAGAAGGCTTGATATGCTCTCTTGGCAAACCAGAAGCCAAAAAGTAACCCCCAGCGGTGGTTAGCGAGAAACAGTTTTAATCATAGATATATGGTTTTAATAAGAGCGTAAGAGTTAAATGTAGTAACCTTCATGGTTGAAAATAGGTGCGCGAGATGTTTAGATTATGATCATGCAGAAAGATGTAAGAAACAAATGTGCTGCTCAACTCTGTTTTGATCAGACAGAGTGTGACCACTTGGATGGCAGATTCCCGGCCCACGGCGTCATGGCGTACGGATTATGTCAATCGTTCTGCTAGTGGCACTCTTCTACACTGATTTTTGATGACTGTAATAGTGCACCAGTATTTTCAGTCACTGAGAGTTACTCTGACATGCTTATTAATTTTGTGTCTCGCGACCACCACCAGGGTAATATTTTCAGCTTCTGGTTGGCCACATTCGAATTTGTGAAGACGCCCTGGAACAGGCCCAGCCCGCTTTCGGCCAATGGCGCCTCCTGAAGTGTCTCCTATACTTCCTATCGAATGACCAAACTCTCTACATATACAGCTCTGGGGTACACGATTAAATCGCTGCTTAAAGCAACTCCCGCGTTTTCGAACGTCGAGGTTCTCAACCTTTACTCTGCACCGAGATCAAGAAACCATGGCTACGAAAAGGCGCAGACAGGGCCATTATGCGGCGGGAGCATTAGGAAAGATTGGGGAGGCAGCACTTTGCCACGCCGTCGCAACGTGAACGCCACTTCTGGTGGAGCTCCCAACTAGCTAGCAAGCTGGAGCGGTGCACCTCCTTTAGGTATGGCACGATACCACTCAACTGTTGCAGGAATATGCGCTGGAACTCTTTATTTCTTAGTCAAGCGCAACCGTCCTTCGCATTAACTTGTGCAACTTCTATGGCCCATTTTGCAACGCCCGCATTTCGAGCACCTTCTCCAGGAGCGGAATTGCACGTTCACCTCCCGATCAAAGGCGGATTTAGGGCAGCCGTCTGAAAAACGTACCGAACTGCAGCTCGATCACGCCGGGCCGCAAAATCCGCGCCTTGTCGCGGAGACGTCGATGCGAGCGACCTGGAGTTCCATCAACGAATGTGCCCTTCCCTCCGTAGCTCCGCGAGAAGCTCCCCCAGGGAGAGACGACAGAGTACTACAAGAAAGATTGGCCGACTCCCTCTCCCCACCGTACTGTTTGTCGCAGGGCCCTTCGCACTCGAGGGGGACTCGCAGATAACTTGCGCCTCTTAAAGTCGGCCGAGTACGCCTATTGAGCAGAGAGGAGCGGTAAACGCACCTTGGGCAGGGCCTTGAAGAGGGGCTTGGGGGCCACGACCCCCACCCCGAAGAGGCGCAGGCACTCCCGCAAGGCCCCGACGCAGGCAGCCACGATCTTGGGGTTCTTGTTGTCCAGCCCCTTGAGCAGCTCCTCAAGCACCGTCTCCTGGCGCTCCGCCTCCACGTAGGCCAGGGCCACGGCCAGAGCCAGCTCTCGGGTGCGGGTGCGGGGCGCCGCCAGGGCCTTGGCCACCAGGGCCCCCAGCACGTCCCCGCAGGCCCGGCCGGCGCACTGGGACCGCTCCACGAAGGCCAGCACGGCGCACAGCCCCTTCTCCTGGGCCACCGCATTGGCGTCGCCCGCGGCCCCCTTCAGCAGCGGCAGGAAGCGCGAGAACTCCGGGCTCTTCGGGTCGTCCAGGGTGCCGAAGAGCCGGGCCGCCTCCTCGTAGCCGGACACCCGGGCCTTCCACAGCTGCCCAGAGAGTAGCCGTATGTAGAGACACTTCGGCGCAAAGGGTGCAGAAATCGCGTCGCTGCAACCCCAAGTTGGATCCATACAAAAGCCCTATCCTCAAATGCCAATCTAAGCTCGACGAAGCTAGCGCCACTTTATCGCGGGAAACAAAAGTTAAAAAATTGTCAAACACCAAAAAAAAAAAAACAATTAAAGACCCTGCCAGAGTGGACGTGCCAACGACGCCTCTCCCTTTACCGTAAACAACATATCTATGAGTCGGAATGTACAACTCTCGTGCAGTGGTGTAAGAAAACAACGAGCCGATGGGAAAAATTTTTTTTTCTTTGTTGTATATTTTTTTATGATATCTTTTTTCCATTTAGACAGTTCAAAAATAATGTTTGTTCCTTTCGCATGTGTCTTTTAAGCCGTAAAGATTGACGCAACCGGCGCAAGTGCCACAGTAGACTGTAGCCACGCCTTGGAAGCAGGTGGCAGACACGATAATCGAGTGATCAGAAGTGAAAGACCCTTGGTGTGTCTTATTACAATAGCCACCTTCCCACTACCTTGCAAACTTTTCTCAAGAATTTCAGCTCCTGACATTCCTGACAATTTGCACGATGACGGAGCCAGCACAGTTGAAGAGTTATCCGAACACTTCGTTTCACCTCAAGCTCAAAACACAGGCGACGCCTACGAGTCAATGGGACTAATCAAGCAGAGTCGCAAAGCACGACATCATGGCGCCGCCATCTATCAGTCACGTGCTTTTCCATTGGCTAAACCAGGGTCTCCAAACCCTCGCCAGCGGGAGCATTCCTGCCAGCTCGCAAATCTCTTTGCAGTAACGCCCGGCCCGTGCCCACTTTTTACAAATGCCAAAATAAGCGCACATAAGAAACAAAACAACGATGCAACACGTACCAAAAGTGCAAACAAAGGTATCGAGAAGAATGAAAGAAAACTGGTGCATCAAAACGGGATCTCTCGCTATAGTATTATTTGTCGTACATTGTCATCACCAGCGTTAGGATTAGTAGTTCCCTGCTTTATGCTCGTATAAATAGAATCAAATAGGCCGATCTCACCAAGCGTTCGGCGCATGCGTGACGCCGCCATAACTTTAGTTCGCAGGAGGTAGGCAGCAGTGCACAAGACGGCTCGTGCCGCTCTGCTCCACACGCGCAGAGCTCCAGCGGGGTTGTCGCACGTGCAGAAAGACTAAAGTTCCCTCGATGCATTGCGGCAGCGGTGGCGTCGTCAAACTGGCTGGTGAGATCGGTCTATTTCTTTGCGTTCTCGCATATATCATGCTTAGCGTAATATTTTGAGATAGCCCACCTACAACCGAAAGCCAATCGGGCGAAATTATGGAGTGGGCTAACTTTCAGTGTGCAATTGAAAAAAGTTGAAAAAATCATAGTTTTAGATTCCGCGACCTGCAAAACTTGCATTGCAAACAGGGGCCATGAATCCAAGACAACTGTCCTTCCCAGTGTCCGCTTATTTCCCCCATTTGTGCCGCGGTCCCCCTTGACCAGGGCTCTACAATTACTAGAAATAAACTATCTTTTGCTGTTTATGAAAACAAAACATAGCCAATCGTGCCAAAAAAAAAAAAAGGGTGGGTTATCTTTTGGGGGTGGTGCATCCCTCTGCATGTTAGGGTAGTGTCCCGCATCATAACTCGCGCATATTGTCATCATCAGATGTACCAGTCTTTTGCAAATTCTATTCAGTCTGAATTTGCCATGCTCTTTGATTTATTATTTAGAATTATTTTCAATGTCATTATTAGCAACGTATTGCATTGAAAAATAAAGTGTAGGTATGTATTCCCATCTTATATTTATTTTTGACTTTTAGCTTATCTAGAATTATTTATTTAGTATTTCCTCAATAATATTGTCTTATTTACGACAGTGACAGGTCCCTAATCCGGCCCCTTAGCCAAATGTTTGTACACCCCTGGGCTAAACCAATCAAGCCCTGCGAATGCCCCTAGACTTGCGCGTTTAGTATCTGTGTTTGTGTCTGTTTGAGCCTTCAGCTGCGCTCTAACCTAAGATGAAACAAAACCATATGGTGGGTACAGATGCTGTGAAATACATATTGGTACCGCCTTTGCTTCCCTCTACTTCTCCGAACATCAGGATCAACCAAGAATACATTTTATATTTTTTTGCTTCGTTCAAGGTCACCTCAGTTCAGGTGTGGCACAATTTTTAGCACTTTTACTGATGGCCACTTTTATTGATGGCGCAATTTGGCAAAAATGGTGCAGCAATAAATCAGTATTCTAAAGCCATTTAAAGACAAAAACACGCAATTCATGATTAATTATTAATGATCAGTTTATATAGTGCAAGAAAATTATGATCTTAATGATGATGACAAATAGTAGCAATTTGAACTTCAACAACACGACAGGACCATGCTGACGGCATGACAAAGAGCTGGGAAACTTTGTCCCGTCTGAAGCAGGCCTCAGGAATTAAAGCTTCATTTCTTTAGGCTGCCCCTCAACTTTACCGAGACAATGAAAGAAACTTAAATCGTGACAAGCTTCGAGCAAATTTCTTAATCTGGTGGTCCCATTTTTATTTTCCTCGTCTCGAAGGATTTTTCAGTAGGCCTATGACAATATGTCCCTTTGCATAAAGATTGTGAAATAAGCGCTTGTGTTTTTTTCCTGAAACCTGCCGGGGCAATGTGCGAACAGCTCCCTGCACAGAGCCTGCAATCAAGAAATGGCACCTCAAAACGAGCGGTGCGGTGGCAAACTGGCATAAATATACGAGACTCAATAATCCGAAAACTTAGAAAATCCAGGCGCCTATAACGAATAAGTGGCATTTTCCTCCTGCAATCACACGCATGACATGCCAGAAGGCCCGTGCAAGGCAGAGAGCCGACAATCAAGGAAATGCCGCAGACCTTGTGTTGAAAGCGCTCCTCGATGGAAAGCTTGAGGTACTCGGTGTCGTCAGCTATGCTTGCAAATTACCTGCACAAAATACATTGGGCACAAACAAATAAGACGGGCCATCGAGCGTAGTCAAGGAGGTTCGGCACTTTTGAGGCCAGTGCACACACACTTTGCAGCGCTAAGAAAACGCTAGGAACAGCGCTGACTCGAACGTAACTTAGCACCAATGCAGCGCCGTATGAATGCTGAATCACTAATACAGTGAGGTCGGTGTCGCGTCAGCAAGGTCCGAGCTATTCCCAGGGCTGACTAATAGCACCGTACTGTATATGTGAACAGGCCTTTGAAGAGGTATGGAAACAAAATTTTTGCACCTATTTCTTTGCCTACGAGCTATACCTCGGAAAATGCGATATATTTTAAAACAAATTAAAACGATTCGCAAACTCCACCTAGCATTTGAAGCTTTGTTCAAGGGTCCAAATGTCATTGGCTTTGCAAGAGCAGCGCTGCGGGAGTATGGAGCATTAGTGCACGAATCGAGCCTGTATGTGAGCACAGGCAAGGAATGCCACCGATGAGTAGACCACTATGGGCCGTGCCAGACATTCCCGCAATGACCACCATCTCCTTCCAGCAGTTTGTTGCCTTCGTTAGATAAATAAAGTGGCAGCCACCTTTATTTTCCGTCTTACAGTGAATGCAATGCAATACCTAGGAGCAAGTGTTTCAATTGTTTGGAAGACATTAAATGGTCATTCCAGGAGGGAAGAGCCTATATTCTTATCAATCTTGGAGAAACTGAATTGGTGTGTCACATGACCAGGGAGTGGGGAGGACACTGTAAGAAAGTGAGGAGAGGTATTGGGAGAGGGAAGGGAATTGGTTGTGTTATGTAATGTATATTTTCCCGCCAAATTTAGCGGGGGAAACTGACGTGCTCTATTGCATGAACAAGAGGGAGGGAGGAAGGCCACCTTAGGAAAATGGGAGAGGAATGGGGAGAGGAAGCGAGGGGAAAGGGAGGCAGATGGAGAGGACGGTGCAGGAGGGGAGAGGGAGGAGAGGGACTGTGTGTCAGGTGACGTATATTACCCCTCTAATTTAGAGGGAGAACTTAACTGTTGCGTAGGTCACATGACATCAGGTTACACAGCGTCAATTCCTCCGCTATGTCTAGCGGGGAAACTAGACTGGTGTTTAGGTCACCCGACGTCCATTTCCCCACTAAATATCAAGAAAAATGCGCGGACGGATGGACAGACAAACTGTTCGGATGGGGGTTTCCAATAAAAAGCATTTGATAATAATAAACAATTGTAATTTTTTTTATTTTCTTCGTACCCCAGAACAATTTTCCAGTTTTGATGTGGTAGCACAAGATAGAACATTTAATACCCTAGTTACACCAGCGCTCTTAACTGTCACTAAGCCAAGTCTGACATTCGCAATCGGCTCGGAGTTACATGGCGGCGCCCAACTGTCATTGAGACCGCTAACGATCATTCAGTTCAACTGCAAGCGGCCTATTTCAGTTAACTGGTGGTGGTTCGCCCCAACAGAGCTAAAGGTGGCGACGTCCGCCGCGTTGCCGCCCTATGCCAGCTGCCTGCGAGCACTTACTATTGCGGAAGATTGGGGAGGTATCCGGAAAGCATCGTAGCAGCAAATATTGCCCGGAAGAGGTACGATTCGGGGCCAGAGCTGCCGCTAGAACGATGCTGTATGTCGCAGAAGCGAAAGCTCGGCGAGGGCATGCCATTGTGATGTCGATGCCAGTAAGTCTGCATATAGATTCATTTGCATTAGTTTTTAAAAAACGAATGTGAAATCAAGTTTTGGTTTTGTTGGTTTCAACTGTATCCCTAGACGCACGCTCTCAACTGGGGTTGTTAGACCTCTGTACCGGTAACACCTGCATAACTTAATTGAGCCTAACGACAGTTGTGAGATTTCAATGATCGTCGACTTAATGACAGTTGAGAGCACTAGTGGTACTAGGGTATAAGAGATACAATTCATATACTTGCGAGGCATAGAAAATTAAAAAAGGTTGAACTCACGGGGGAAAGTCATAAATAAATCCGCAAAGCTAGTTGACACTAGAAAAGGTTCACAATTCTAGGGTCTAAATAAAAATTAAAGAAATTTAAAACTTCATATTGTCAGTCTGTCGCATCCTCGCTAAGCAGCAAGAGCGCACTTTGTAGTAAGGACTTCTACTACAAAGGAGTGCAAAGGCGCCAAATGCACGGATCCACCAACAGCACGGCTCGGTCGAATAACCAGATCACTCGACTCGGTTATTCGACCAAGTCACGCTGATGGTGAGTCCACGCGTTCAGCCGGCGTCGTTGACCGACGTCGCCATAGTAAAAATCTTTGCATCGACATAGTATTCTACAACACCCAACCGCAGGTAGCCTTCCACGCAAGCACTCTGCGAATGCGGTGGGACAATCGGGACGATGAGATGCAGTCGTTCAGTTCTCGGGTACTTCGGCTGAGAAAACTTAACGCGATAACGGCACCGAGTAGCTAAGCTCGTGACTACTGTATGCTTGGCCCTGCCGGGGCTGAGAATACGTCGCAAGCGCGTAGGGATATTGCAACAACGCACTTGCGCTTTTGATGGCAGATTTCGAAGTGCTCGCCAAAATATGGCCTTTCAAATTCGAAACACGGCCATCCACTCGAAAAGTAAGCGTGCGATTTATCATTTACAGGTATGATCGATTCTATCTTACTTATTTCATCATGTTTTTAAGTTTCAATTGAGTACTTTCTTAAAGCGAGCGGTGTTGAAGTCACGGAAAGCATTACAAAGGCGTGTCGAGCGACCCTCAAAGTCCCTGCCACGGGTGACCTCCAACTCGAACGTCTGGAGGTTGCACGAACTGCCACATTACGGGTGGTGTAGATGCGCTGGGCAGACGGCATTTCACCGTCAACCTCGAAAAGTTTCTTTTCCACGTCGCAAAACGCTGGACCAAAGTGCCTCTCGGGTGAAAACTTGAATTAAAGGGAGACCTCCAACCAAGCTCAGACATTTGAAGTGTAAACATTTTGGGATCAGTTTTCAGTTCCGTCTGTTTTCTGGGCAACTCTAAGCAGTGATATTTACCATTCATTATTATGTGACAAAGAGGGTAAAAAAGACTGCCACCATAAGAGAAAAATAGCACTCCTCGTCGGATAATATGGCCCCCATTAATATAGACTAAATTCTCGAAGGCGAACTGGGTAACATTGTGAATTTTGCCTCGTTCTTAGGGTGACTCGCATTACGAATGCTTTTAGGGAAAAACGGAGGTGTTACATACAAACGAGACACCACTGTTGTTGCAACCACCTGGCAGGACGTTTTCCCGTTCACCTTTTCTTCGGATTGGTGGAAACCGAGCCTAGAAACACGGCAGTTGCCCCCGACAGTAGGACGAGACGGCCCTCTGTATTCGGTACTTTGGGTCTCCCTCGCGTCGGGGTGTTTGGAGGCCCTTCACTGCTCAGCCTGCTCCTGCGGCTCCAGTCCCGAAGCCTTGTGCAAGCGCCGCACCAGCGCCCACGGGGACCGGACAACAAAGGGCGCGACGCGGGAACGGTCAGAGTGGCCGTCGAAACGGGTCGAGGGAGCAGGTTGTGCCGGCTTCTTCGGCCAGAACGGGCCGGACCATGGCCGGACGGACAGTCGGCCGGACGGACAGTCGCCCGAACGAGCACTCGAAAAGCGCGGACGAGAGACGGTTCCCGGCTTGGTACGGCCGACACCGAGCAAAAGCTCGCTCCGAAAGGACACCGACACGGTCGCACGGCGTTTTCGGCGTGGGTGGAGCAGAGCAGCGAGCCACAGTCGGCCGCCTACGACGACCCAGCTACAGAAGTTGCCTCCTTCGAACCCGAGGGCTCGAACGCCCACCGAGTTTGGGGCCAGCCGGAAAGGCTAGCCCTGGGACCGTCAACAGGCACCGGTGCATCGCCCCGAACGTGGGCCGTACCAGATATCTCGGAGGACCTTCCAGTTACGAGAGACGAAGGAACTACGCAGGCCGGATGACCTAGCGCCGTGCGAGGAAACGAGGCGAGGCGCTTCACACTCGCTTAACCGTTGGCAAACTTGGAGGGCGAACGGTCTCCAGCGAGCAGCCCCGAAGGCTCGGGTTGTTGGGACGTCAAAGCACGACACTCTGCTGCCCGATCTAAAGACTGAACAGAACCGAGTTCAGGCGGGGCTTTCTTTGCGTCGAAACTCACCCAAGGCAGCCCGCGACATTCGAATGTCAAGTCCGTCAGGCGCTGGACTCACGCAGGAACGGAGTGGTTGGCTCAACTTCCTCAGACGACCGGCAATGCCCGTTGAGGAACGAGGCACAAACACACTTTTAGGCCAGACTTCACTTGGTTTGTGGGTGCCGTCGATGCACGGAGTTCCGCCCTAAAAATGCACCTCGGTCCCTACACCGCGTGCGACGATCCAGATGTAGTGTTTGCGGTGTTTGTTGGTTCTGCCAAGTTTGCCCTACGACAACGATTTCTTTTTCGTTCAAATAATCCTCAATCACAGCGCTGATTAGTGACTGTCACATATCGTCACTGATCGAAGAGCCAATAGGCGCGCTCAACCACTCTCTGCGCCGCTGGCGCCGCGCAACGCAAAAAAAGAAGCGTGCTCAGTAAAGTAGAAACCGTAAAACCAAACTGCACTTGATTATATTAAAAATAAAAACTTTAAATATAGTATATAAAACTATATTTAGCCGTAAAACATACCAAATAATGTGTAGCAATACATGCT
>JAZHYW010062318.1:0-16721 GCA_037355805.1 Ixodes ricinus | reverse complement strand
TAGGGTTCGGAGTTTTCGGTTTAAACCGATAAAAACCGATAAAAGTACGCCGAATCCATTTTCGGAAATTCGGTTTTAACCGAAAAAGGTCAGTTTGTAGGTTGGGCGTTTTGGATTTGAACCGATAAAAACCGATAAAAGTATGTCTAATCCGTTTTCTAAAATTCGGTTTTAACTGAAAAAGTTCAGTTTTTCAGGGCCGCGTTGAGGTGGGTGGGGGAGGGGCGGGAGAGAGAGAGAGAGAGAGAGAGAGGGCTTTCAACTTTGCAAGCTTCGACATTGTGTGACGTCTTCGTGATTGCCCTCTTCCAAGGTTCAACATGCAACAAAAGTGCAACAAAAGATGTCTTGGATTGGCCTTCGCAGGACATCTGTGCCCTTTCTGGGATGGGGCTTAGTGTGTCAAGTTCCCGGTCCTAAAAAAAAGTTAGGATATGGGCTAGTATAAGGTTTTTCGCTTCATGCACTTCAGAGAACATCGAGGAAAACCGTTAATACCTTTCTTAACACCCTCTCTCAAACTTTCATGTAATTAAAAACATAATTACAACGGAGTTTTTTTTTTTTGCCATTCCGCTGGTTTTTGTACGGTCATCACCTCAGACGGTCACGTCGTCAGAATGGGAAGGAAAAAGAAGCGCGCTGAAGATTCTGCCCGCAAATTCCGCGATTTTGAGGTGTGTCCTGACTCCTGACGGAAGTTGTAGCGAAGACCACGTATGTATATGTGCCGTTATTCTTTGAGTGATCACAAATATCACCGCTACAAGGATCATCTGATCCGGTGTCCGACGGTATTTCTTTCATATTCACCGAAAAAAACCGGTAAACTTTTTTGGGAATAAATATACACCGAAAAAAACCGAAAATTGAGTTTTGAAATAAACACCGAAAAAAGTACGCCGAATTTTGAAGAAATAAAAACCGAAAACGCGGAACCCTAGTTATATCCAAATGTCTGTTGTAACCAGGTCTGTTGTAATTCCTTAGACTGTACTCTGACTCCGCCACTTGTCACTTCCCCCGTCGTAAGAACGCAGTCGATCAGACTCCAACTCAAATCAGTGTTGGGGATTACTTTTAAGTACAATATTTCAAGGAGGTTTAGAATACCTGGACTTTAGTTGAAGTACATTCTCTGAGTATTTACTTGTACTTTACTTAAAGTATTTTTTCTGGTAGTTTCCGAGGAATGTACAACTCCTTACTTCAAAGTATACATTCCACAAATTTGGTCTTAAATTTGTATCACAATATGATGCTGTGTCAACTCTGAAGCCACTTGACTTTATCCAATATTCGCCGCCATTTCCAAAAATAACTGATGCACTCCCGATTACCTCTGGGCAACGCGTACCAGTTAACAAAAAAACAACAACAAAAAACAACAACACTGTATAAGGGAATGAAAGGGCATCATGAAAGATTGTGTTAAAAATACTGGACGCAGAGCGTGTTGGTTCGGGTCAAAATTAAAGAAAGAATAAACATGTAAGACGATGACGACACACCCACATCTTACATGAAGGATGTGGTTGTGTCGTCTTCTTCTTACATGTTTATTTTTTGTTTAAAAGTACTTGTGCTTTAATTTGGAAGTACATTGTATTTATGGTACTTTACTTCAAGTACGTACATTGCACCCGGTGTACTTACTACTTTACTTGAAGTACATAACCTCTCATTTACTTTGTACTTCAAGTATTTTCGAGATGTACTTTACCCAACACTGAGGCAAATGCGTGAACCAGCCTTTGCCCTCGGTGCCGCGGCCTCTCGGAGGTCATCGGCGGGTGCGCGCTTGCCTGCGCAAGGCGTGTTGTGATTGCTGCGCGTTGTTCCGCGTGTCCGATACGGGGCCTCGCCAGGGGTCGCCGCTTGCTCGGTCTCGTCATGAGGTCTCGTGCGCGATCCAACCTTGGGCACACGTGTTGCACGCGTGCGGAGTCCACTATTGTTTACTGTCGCGGACTCTGTAGTGCCCGAGTCGTGTGCTGGCGTGCGAGTTGCTAGGTGAACTTGCCGAGAATGCGCGATAGCGGATGGATAAGCCTCTCTGGGCACTTTCCGGACTTTCTCCCGATAGCCACCGATAAGGGTGGACGCGAGCTGACTCTTCGGGTTATCGGTTCTTGAACGCTTTGGAAGTGAACGAAAGCAGTTTAGCTGCTGTGCTGGCTGAACTCTGCCAAGCACGTTCAGGCAACCGAAGCTTTTCTGGGCAGTTCAATAGCTCACCCTAAATTGCCGCGCTTAGTTGAAACAAACGAGGCTGGTCCTCAAAACGTCAATCCAGTGCAGGGGAGGTCACGGGTACACAAAATGCTGTTTGAACTCCGTGTCCAGTATGTCTGCCTCTGCTTCAAGCTTCTCACATTGTGGGAAAAAGAGTGCCGAGACTCTGAGCGTAACTTTCGAGCGAGTTTGCACCAACTCTCCCTTCTTGCTCACTGTGGCCCGGTTCACTGGGTATATCTGCATTTTAATGGAATCGCTGAAATAACATATTTTAGAGCGCAGCTCTTAGGCGCCCGTTTCCGGCTTGAGCGGCGTCGGCGTCGGCGTCGCCGTTGCCGTCGCCGTCGCCGTCACCGCGCGGTGCATTATGGGCCATTTCCCATGATGCAGCGTGCGGGGCGGAGGAAGGGGAGGGATACGATGAATGTCCCATAATGCACCGCGCGGGGAGGAGGAGGGGGAGAGGAGGGAGGAGAGGAGGGAGGAGGATGAGGGGAGGACGAGGAGGGGAGGAGGAGGAGGAGGAGAGAGGGGAAGGAGGGGTAGCAGGGAAGATGAGGAGGTACGAGGAGGAGGGAGGAGGGTGTACCCTACCCTCAGTACCCTTCCCTCCTGTTACTCAAGAGCTGCGCTCTAATTCGGCGTTACAGGATGTTGTAAACGTCTTTCATTTTTTTAAACTTTTATAAGGTCGAGGACCGAATGACAGGAAACTTACTCTCGTGAACGAAGCCAACGAAGTAGACCATGCGGCCTCGTACTACGCGCGCACGTCCTACTGGCGGCTGGAGGAACCACTCCCACTGCAGCTAACCGAGAGCCGGCCGGTTACGAGATTAGCGCAACTGGTCCACTCTGTTGAGAATTGCACGGTATAATAGCTGTCAATAATTGCACGCTAAAATAGCTGTCATTAATTGCTCGGTCAAATAGCTATCAAGGCCGGCGCTCCGTGGAAGTGGTTCCTTTTGCCACTGGCATGATGCTCCTGCGTCTTCGTTGGCTTTGTCCACAATTGTATTGTACAGAGCGCGACACTGTTAGCGCGAACAAGCGATCGCCCGGTTTTCCAGTTTTTCTCTTTGAAACCAAGGGATGTCATCCAAGCTATTATTGCTACGGAAAGAGCTCATTCAGTTCTGTAATGTAAGCAATAAAATTTCGTCCTCGCCAATACTATTTAGAAGTAAAATGCGAAAATGCGCCGATGTCGTGTTCGCGCTAACAGTGTCGCGATGTGTACTTGGAACCGGCGATCTAATTCTCATAGTAATGTTGAAGGCAGGCAGTAATTATAGTAGCTCAATGTTGAGGCGCTCTTACGCGACGACGCACCTCTTGAATCACCGTTACATTTTTTGCAACGATGATTCAAGTTTTCTCCGACTTCCTTCCAGGTCCTAGAACGTTCGTGGGAGGTTGTGGACTCCGTGAGCGTTTCACTGCGGCTTTGGGACACCTTCGGGGACCACGACAAGGACCGGCGATTTGCGTACGGGCGGTAAGCGACGCGATCCGTTCTCCCTTTCCCGTCGCGGATCCCGGGGCCGCGTGCTCATTGGCCTGGGGTCCTCGCAGGTCGGACGTGGTGCTGCTGTGCTTCTCGATCGCCAACGAGGCCTCGCTGATCCACTGCAAGACGGTCTGGTACCCCGAGATCCGGCGCTTCTGCCCGGACACGCCCATCATCCTGGTCGGCTGCAAGAACGACCTGCGCCACATGTACAGGGACGAGGAGTTCCTCTCGCTCTGCCGGGACCGCAGCCCCTTCTATAGGTAGGCGTCACATTCGAGACTCCGCTTGTCTCGGCACCGCGTGCTTTGACACCCTTTTTAACGTAAAAAAAGAGTTTTTTTTGTGTTTTTCCTAAGCATAGAAACTTTAGCGGAATCCCCCAATCTCGTACATTTGTCCGTGCACTTCCTCGTCAAGTTTAGCGTGGAAATTGACGCCCTGGCGGCCACGTGACGTCATGGTACCATGTGACACTGCGACTTGTCAACATACTTGTCACCGTCACGTCACGTGACGTTAATTTCCCCGCTAAATTTGTCGAGAAAATGATTAAGCACTGATGTTCGTGTTCACTCCCGGAAGAAAAAAACCATTTAATACGTCATCTAAGCGACTTTTAATTGCAGCTTAAAGACCGACGACCAGATCGCGCTTTCCACATTTCCCTCGCTTCCTCCTCTCCCCCCTTCTACCCTGTGCACCGTTGCCTCTTTCCTCCTCCCCCGTGGTGAGGAGGATATTCTGCCTTGCAGAATCTCGAGTCTGGTCGTCGGCCTTTAAATACTGCATTACATGTACTTCGGAAGTAAAGGTCGCGGCTAATTTACTTTTATACATTTTACGTTAAATGCCTTCTGACGAGGCATTTATGATCCTTGGATTTTGTAGGGAAACGTGATCCACCAAAGTCCAACAATATAAAAATAAAATATAATTCCAACTATTTTTCTTCTTTTTTTTTTTAGCGAGAAAAATTGCCAGAGAACGCGAAAAATGCAATGCCTCGGTGTTTGTCCCCGTAATTGTTGTGCGTGCTCTATGATCGGCTCAACCGATCATGCGGAGTAAATGTACCGCAACCTAGAGCGTTTAGTAAGCAGGGAGCACATGAGCGATGAAAACGGGTGCCGCGCGGCAGTATCGATGGCAACCGGCGCTGGCGTCCCTGCGTCACTTCCTCGCGGCAGCCGCGTCGCTCGCTGGGAACCGGCCGCTCAGAGCTCCTCCACCCATCTGTTCCTCTGTCGCGTGCGATGACGACACAGAACTTTGAATATTTGACAAGTAATGAGTCGTTCGTGGCACATCTTCATTAATACAAATGACCCTATCCACTGCCGGTAACCTACACCGGAGTCTGCGATGATGCCACAACCCTGGTCGTCTTGTTTCGTACACGTAGCAGAGCGCGTTGAAAACCACAGAATACACAGAAAGAATAAAACACGTAAAGGACGCAGTTCTGAAAGAACTGTGTTTGTCTGTGTTCGTCCTTTACGTGTTTTATTCTCTCTGTGTATTCTGTCGTCTTGTTTCGGTTTGACTTTCTTTTTTCTCGGCAAAAACGCGACTTTGGCTCAAAAATATTTTGGGTGGTATCTCGACACTTCGCCTCTAAAAAAATCGTTAAAAATAATATATATATATATATTTTTTTTTGTTTTTTTGTTTTTTTTTTTTTTAAATTTGCGAACCGAAGGGGCGAGTCCGCGCTAGCACCTTGGCAGCAGCCCAGCGCGAAAGCGTGCTGCTTCCGTGGTGATTTTTTTTTTCTGGTTTTGTAAACAAGCGTATTTACGTGGCATACTTCCGAACTTCGCCCGGCGGTGGCTGTTCTGATGCCACGCGCAAAGCGAACGCCGCCGGGCGCAATTCGACGCTTCTTTCGCTGTCTGCGTGCATGTCAGAGTCGCTCGCTCGGCACTATTAGTCAAACGTGCCAGTGGCTTGTTGCAATCCTTGAGTGACGGTACATTTATTAACGGTGTTTCAAAGTCGACAATTTCACCGTGGGAGGGCGGCAGAAATGAACAAACAATTAGAAATCGCGGCCCCATCCGGCGGTTGCTCCTTGCGGTCGGCGTGCGATGCGGTAAAGCCCACCGGCTCAGTTTCCGTTTTTGGTGAAACGCTAAACACTAGGGCTGGGCAATTGATCGATTAACCTGTCGATTAATGCTTTAATCGCGATTAATTTTTTAACCCGTTAATCAGTAAAATTTTGACGAGCCAAAAGAAAGTAAAAAGTAACGCCTTCACCATGCAGGCATGGACGAGTAGACCTATACATGAACTGCACACTTTAGGTAAGATTTTAACTTGAAGTAAACTGTAGGGCGATATTTGTAACTCCCGACAAATGCAAAAGGTTTCACATGTCCCGGCCACTTAAATGCCCTGCGAGTGTCCGTTTATCGGAGTAGGGACTATTGTGAACCATCAAAGGAGGTCGCTCTTGCCGGAGAATATCAACAAACCTCTTTGCCTCATGCAGCTCAAGTAATAATCCTTGAGTGTGAGTGCCTTTGAACTCAACTAAACATCGGGCTTTATTCATAATTCAAATTCGATATTGCGCTGTATATCACATATTCAACAAAAAAAACTTTTTTTTACTTTTTTAAAATATGATGTATGGAAAAGAACGAGACCGATTAATCTATTATTTAATCGATCAAAGGGTGTCGATTAATCGGGTTAAAAAATTTTAATCGACGCCCAGTCCTGCTAAAAACCCGCCCGCTCTTTGCTGCAAATATGAGGCTTTTTTTTTTTTTTTGCTCGTTTGATGGAGAAATTGTTTATTGTCAGTTCCTGAAGACTCCCTCGCGTCTTGACCTCGTAAAATCGTGTTAACTTCCGCATATCCACTTGAATTCACGACATCGCAGCTGGCTCGCCTTCAACTGGTACAACGCAACAGAAAAGTGAAAGCGGAAATGCTTTTATTATATTCATTATCTTCTTTCGGCTGTATTTGCTATAAATAAACGTGACTACCAATGATCACCCAGTTAATTAAGTTGTAAGTAGGGTTCTGTATTTTGGGGGTTTATCTTTCTCCCTAATTCGGGAATGTTGGGGGGGGGGGTAATTTTTTCTTCTCCCAGAGATTCATGGTTTTTCTTTATCAATTGTTTGTTTCGAAGAAAAAAAAAACATTGGGGTCTATCGGTGGGGCTTATGTTGAAGAAAATAGAACACGACCACGAAATTCCCCAACCTCCAAGGGACATATGCGTGACCCCAATACTTGGAAACGCCCCCCTAACAGTAATAGAAGGAAACGACATCGGGTGGTCCCGAGGACGAAAAAAGCAGCCTCGCGGATAGTTCAGTGGGTGTAGAAAAATTATTTCCGCAAAGCTTGGATTTTTTTTCCCCTTCAAGGACAGTTTGAATTCGGTCCTTGAAATCAGCCCCCGATTTGAATAAAATTAAAAACCGACTCGGAGGTTAATTTCCTGGCTTTATCGACAATCAGGGAAAACACGGAACCCTAGTTACAAGGTACTAAGACCCCATGGTTTCAATATTGTCAATGCATGCGGTATTGTTTGTGCATGAAGCAACATTGCTCTCGTTTATGCTACCATGGCAAAGTTAGAGATGACAAAGGAAGCCGTGAAGCGTTTAAAAAAAAAGTTATTCCTAGGGCACGTTGAGTTCTTATGTGCAAGCAGGGAGCGACAGGTAGTGTCCCTCTTCATCTAATTCATTTGCCCAGATGTGAGATACAGACAGTATAATGGTGGCTCTTCCTAAGCCAGAAACCTGCACTCAATATAACCACATGGCATTTGACATACCCACTCCAAAAACCTTTTTTTTTTTAGAGCCTTACTTTATTTGCGGCAAATCATTGAGGCATTTAGCGCAAAAATAAACATAATCACAATGTGAGTTTGCGTATGCATCATTATAGTTTTGCAGATACAAATGTCTACCCTTCCGTTCGTGTACGTCGGGGCGACGGAGTCTCCGATGCTCTTTTGCTGACATACACAATTCGGTTTTACTTTTTGGGGCGAAATTGAATTTTCGTAACTTGTGCGAAGACGGCCAAATTTTGTGCGTGCGCAGGAATCTGTTTTGGACGGGGGCCTTTCCCTCCGCATTCTCCCGCGCTGAGGGAAAGAAGCGCCTGCGACAGCGCCGGCCTCGCTTCACCGCACCGCACTCGTGCATCGGGGAAAACGAGCTTAACGGAGCTAATGTTGTAACACAACTAACACGAACGAGCGATCCAATTTTAGGGGCGAAGCTCCTTAAAGGCGAGCCATGTCCGTAGGTCCGTCCTATGTCCGTCGTCGGTGCTCGTGCTCCTGCTCGTGAGCTCACGTGCTCACGAGCACGTGAGCACATGCTCACGTGCTCCTGTAGGAGAAAAAAAAAGAAAAAATGAGAAAAAAAATGATGAAAAAATTAGGCGCACTTGAGCACGTGAGCTCAGGTGCTCGTGTAGGGCAAAAAAAAAAAAGATAAAAAAATGAAGAAAAAGATGAAAAAATATGTAAAAGTTATGAAAAATTTGTTTGCGCAGTCGACAGGATTCGAACCTGTGCGGGGAGACCCCAATGGATTTCTAATCCATCGCCTTAACCACTCGGCCCTGACTGCGGGACGAGTAGGGGGCTCTGATATGTGGTAGTAACTCGAGAGCTGGGGATGTCATGGATGAAACGTTCCATGCAGCCGCTCAACGTCTATACAGGAGAGGGCGCTGCGGTCAAATGCGTATATAATCGCGGTAAACTTTGCATGCATTGGCTCAACGTTTATAGACGAGAGGGCGCTGCGGTCAAATGCTCAAATGCGTATATAACCACGTTCCATACCACACATTCTCTTTCTGACATGGATGAAAACGAACGAAAGGCTCGGCATGCTGCGGCTCAGCGTCTATGCAGACAAGCGCCACCAGAGCTCCGCCCCAATCAACATCATTCACCACGTGGAGATGCAGTCAATTTTTTTTTAATAGTTTATTTTTATTTATTTCTTGCAGCTGAGAGGTTGTCATTAAAAATACTGGTACATAGTAATTGTAAAGTGTTATTCAACGCAAAATTCTACTTGTAAAATGTGAAAATGTGCAGATGTGTTCAGTTGCACAAATAGCCTATAGTAAATTAGAAAGTAATAACAATTGTTCTAAAAGTTTAAAATATAATAAAGAGTACCATTACACGAAGAAAACTTGTTTTTGAACATTATTGAAAATGGCACGTTTTTCTAATACAGGCTTTACAATTATAAATGTGATTAGAAATTAGTCAGATGGTGTATATGTACTTTAATATTTGAACCTATATTTGATAGTTTTTAACATTTGTACATGTCCCAAGATAAGTTACATCTTTTGGATAGTAACAGCACACCATACTATCAGTTGCACTGTGAGACACCAAGAAATGTTTTTAGGCCCGAGCCTCAAGAAGTGCATATTGTGCAGTGCTACACAACCCCACTAGGACATAAAGATAATGATGAAGAAACTCAAATTCTGCAGCGAAATAATAATAATACAAAAAATTAAAGCAGCCTGTTTTTTTTTTTTTGTTTTTCACACAAAATTTGGACTTTGCGGCTTGGAGACTAGGCACAAGCAGTGCGTCATCGTTGTCTCGGACATACTTGTCTGTGTGTCGGCAGATGTTCGGGTTCATGACTAATCCAAGCGATGATAGAAATCGCCAAACTGTGACACATGTTTAGGGCAGAGCATGCACACCAAGTATTGCCAACCCACGCATATGGCTGGGACAAACATTGCTAGCACTAACCGGCAATGGAGCTTGCTACTGTTTATTCTGGTCAGAATCGTTCGGAAACTTCTCTAGCAAGAAAAGTATGTCGAGCTCTCTATAACGGCTGCCTCAACAACTTGCCTGTGATAATAGTTCTTTAAAAGGTATGTATGGGCTGGTTGGTTGATGAGCATCTTGGTTTAAAACAGCGTGACAAAACAAGGACAAGACTGAAGACAGTGCTGGCTATTGACTGAAAGTTTATTTCCACCGCTCCCACTATATATACACATGGGCAACTGCCAAATAAACAGAGTGCAAAAGAAAAAAACACAAAAATACATAAAGTCTCAGCATCTTGTTAGTTAGATTTAGGGGGGTGCGAATATTGTAATTTTCAAATACTAATCAAATAAGAATATCTCGAAAAGAAAATAGCTTTCAGTATTGAATATATTTCAAATATGTGTGTACCATTAAGAAGTAACAAAAAAAATATGCAAATACTTTTTATATTACCTTCCAAACCGAAATTGATAACAAATTCAAATAAATAAAACTACCCAACTAGGCAACATATAAACAATGCAATTAATAACACAGCTATTATACCTTGACTAGTATTCACACGTCAACTGTACATGAAAGCAGGCAAAAGGTGCAACTGATAAGCTATACAAATTGACAAAATTAAGAGAGTACAAAACTGCACATGTCTAGATAGCATGTAAAAATGCAACCTCTAATAGTGTCACAGAAACAAACCGTAGTGACCTTTTTTAAGAAAATAACTAAAATTTCTATGACTATGCTAGCAAGTTAGATATCAGCTGAATTATTGCAAATCATCATGCAAGAAAATTAATTGTTCCAGATGTTTAGTACATAAGTGCTCTCTTTTGCCACGACAACTGCTCCTGCAGCAGAAACTAATTTTTCTAAATCGTGTCACCACCGCATGTTGAATAGCTTCTTAAAACAAGTGGACAGACTTGCAAATGCTGGCTACCCACAGAAGATTATAACTTAAGTGTCCGAAAAATTGCTGAAAAACTTGAAAAAGCATCTAACAAGTGACGAATGTCCAAGAACCCGTAGCAAAAAAGTATCCGTCATTCCATACTTGCACAAGATTTCTTCCAGTTTAAAGAGAATAGGAAAAAGAGCAGAATAAGTTCTTTCTGCTCCAGAGCGTTTGTTTGTCCCGTGCAGGAAAGTGAACAAGATCGGGGAAAAGAGGAAACATTTCACAAAAAAACACAGACCGCTCTTTGTTAACTGTCGAGAATATGTCGTGTATTCTATTCCTCTGCCGTGTGACAGGTTCTACATATTGGACACACCAGAAGGTGCATTAATGATTGATTAAGGAACATAAGTATAATGTAGCAAAACAAATCTCCGGTCATCTGGGAATTCATTGCCGTGGCTGTGGATGCACCCCTGACCACCAAAAAGGCAAAATGCTCAAAAGGGCACGGTGACAAACTAAAACTCAAGAGATAATAGAAGCTTGCGAAATAAACAAACTCAAAGACAAAATTTTCAGCATGCCCTCCGTTTGTCTGTCCAATAAAGAAATTTGTTTCCTTACTGGTGCATGTTATGACCGACTGTGACACAGCATTGTTAACTAATAAGATGCTGAGACTGTGTATTTTTGTGATTTTTCTTTTGCACTCTATTTATTTGGCTGTTGCCCATGTGTATATATACTGGGAGCAGTGGAAATAAAGTTTCAGTTGATAGTCAGCGCTGTCGTCTGTCTCAGTCTTTTACTTTGTTCTTGTTTTGTCGCGCTGTTTTAAACCAAGATGAGAATAGCTCAGCAAAGGCAGCAACCAGGGCTCCATACTCTGCCTTGTTTGTTGCCTTGCATGCTATAGGCATGGCACCCCAGTAGCAGAGCTCCACAAATTCACTGTTCACTCCACGAATTCATAATTCACTCAAGAGTCTGTCCTTCCGAATCGCGTTTGCGTGGCTGTGTTTTCTCATTAGTAGTCACACCATGACGCTATTGTGTGAGAATGTGATTATTTTTGCAGTTAATGCTTTAAAATGATATTTGAGTCAACAGACTTCGAAGTCTAGTCTTTGATAATATTTCTGAATGTAACAAACGCCAGACCATGCAGGCAGTGAATGATCCATTAAAGTATTTGCAAAATTTATAGGCTGAACCCTATCAGTAAAATGATGGTGTATAAACGAGTCTAAATGTTTAATGAGGGACGACAGGGTGTTTATGATGCATTGTGGAGTACCCGGCCATCTCCAGAGGGTCACGGACAATTCATTGGAGGAAGCGAATGAAAAGTTCTGGACAACTGACACTTCACTACTTCTGATCGTGCAACACGTGTGCTTGAAATTTAGAAATTAAGATTGTGCGAATATTTTAGTTTTCGATTAGTAGTTTCAAATCGTACGCTTATTCGATATTTGCTTCGTGATGAACTGCAATATTCATACTTTTTGAAGTGTTGATCACGGTGGGTTAGCCCCGTTGAGCGTGCTTCTTACCGAGCACTGCTGCACTGCAGAGAAGCAACACCCGCGGAAGCCAGCTCGCAGGTGTTGCTTCGCAGGTGTTGCTTCTCTGCAGAGCAATGATGCTCGGTAAGGAGCGCGCTCAACGGGGCTAGTTTATCATTATCAACAATTCAAAAAGTATGAATATCACAATCGCGTGCTTAGGAGAAAAGCACATTTTTAAAGCAGGATGGTGCACGCACGTGCCTGGTGTAGCTAAAAAGTAACTGAAACTTTTTAATCGTTGATTTCTACATTGCAGTAAAATTTTCAAAATTAAACTGTGGCTATTATGCGAGAGTATATCATCATAGTCAGAGATGCCCTGGCAACCTGCCTTCATCATACCTGATCTCTTTTTTTCTTTTTCATATTCGAGATTGAAGAAAGGATATTTGCATATAGCAAGAAGATTGATAAATCCCCTCGATTAGGTATAGTTGGGCATCTCTATAGACTTAATTTTATGTCAATTATGTCATTTACTGGTCCTCCCACTGTAAGAATTTCTCTTCTGAGGCCATAGTTTGTAAATATAGTTATATTAAAATTAGCTTAGAAATGAACAAGTGGAGGCTTGGGATTGACAATCATGAGTTCAGCTGGGATGTCGTTTAATAAGCATAATGCAACAGTAGTGAAAGGTTTGGGAGGAACTATTCAATATGCAAGTTAAAAATATTCGGCCAGAACCTCTATTCACTTTGAATTCGCTTTGAACTCAAAATTGACTATATTTTTCATACATGCCTATTCAAAATCATTTCTTCACGAAATGGGCATAAAGTATTTTACTAATACAAATTGTTTTCACGATGGATGCCAAAGATTTTGGCTCAAGGCTCAAACAGCAGACATGTGGGAGGATGGTGTCCATAAACTTACGCCACAGTATGACGAATGCCTTAACATAGAAAAATATTGTATCGTAAGGTTGGTGATGGTATGAGAATTCATAAAAATTTGTTAAGCACTTTACAAGTAAAGTGTCCTAAGTTCCTTATTTCAAAACAGAACTTGTGTACTGGATGTGCGTAATGAACTCCACCATGTCTTTCCAAGAGGTTCACCCACGCTTCAATTTGTCTTCATGAAATTACACTTTTGGTTTAAATAACCTACCTAGTAATCTGACAAGCATGTGCGCACGGTGCATAATAGTAGCCAAATATTTTTACACTAGCAGATGTGGGTTCGTATACAAATAACCGGGTTCTCGGTAAAGTCTTGCATCAGGAAGAATGCAGACCTGACTCGTCACCGCATGCAGTTCACTGAACTCGTGCGTCTAACCCGTTCCTCTCGGCTGTCCTTGAAACTCGCAAGCGTGCGGCCTTGGCAGCATGTCCTTCCAAAAGCAGCGGTGCATGTCTTTATAGTGTCACTTCTCTGACCCCCGGAAATCCGTGTGGCTTCTCCTCACTGAAAACAATTTTTTCCTCCCGACAGCGGCATTCCCGCAGTTTCCCCGACTTCTCTTTTCTGTCCTGGGGCTTTGTGTGCTGTGCTCGGCTGGAGTAACTTGTGGTTGTTTTCTTGTTTTTTTTTTTTTTCGTCTGTCCCCCCTCCCGTGTTTTCCAGGGGGAACCATCCCTGCGCCTCGTGCAGGTTTCCAGAATTTGGAAGGTACTCTCTCTCAGTTCCGATATCCTAGTGGTCGTAGGCAGTTCCTTTTTTTTCTCTCACGGGGGTTGGGCCTGCTCACTCTCTCTGCCTGTGCATGCGGCGGCCTCCGGGAATCCCTTCAACCCAAGCCAACCTTTTTTTCTTTTTCTTTTTTGTCACCCGCTTTTTTGCACCCTTGGGTTCAGCCTGCTTTTTTGTCTGTATGCGCAAACGTTTTGGGACTGCCGCCCTTTTTCATTGTGTTTTCTGTGGTGTGGGGCTGTCTGGTGCGTGCTCTGCTTGTTTGTGGCATGCATATTGCAAACTCGAAATCGGTCAGTTTCTTTTTTATGACAGCTACTTATACTTGTCTATTCTGTTGCTGAATGCTTGCAGCTTTTTTGGTGACTTCCGTTTGCTTGTTTTGACGTTTGTTTGCGCACAGTGTCTGCATAAAATTTAGGATTTGTGCAGTTTCTCAGTTTGGCTCAAAATGTTTGCCCATTATAGGGGTGTTCTCGAACTTCCCATCACTCTCTTTCCAAAACTAGATATTGAAAGCATGAAGGTCTTCATGAAGGAGACATTGTGATTTGTTCATAAATGTATTTTGCTATAAGTTTTTCTTATTAATTAATGGGGTTGGTGTATTATAGCCATGTCATTTTTCTTTGAATTCGGTGGCATTACCACCTCTCATACTAATTTAAGTTACGCAAGAGATTTGTAGTGTTTCATTAAAAAGAAAAATCTAGGAAGCCAGATTAACTGCTGAATTACTTTTCAGAATAGTGTAATAAATTGATCCTATTAGAGTGCACGAAAGCCTGCACGTATGAGGAAATTTAAGATACTGAGAGTCTAAATATCTTAAAAACTATTTCAAGACAGTGGTCTTAAATGATATTGCAAGGGCTGTAATGAATGTCTGCATTTTTATTTGTTCATTAAGTTGCCTAGTCTGTATCGTAGGATCTGTTACTTGTCCTTGAAAGAAATATCTGGATTTTCAAAATGTTTCTTTCCTGGGTGAGCTTAGCCTACATTTCTGACATTTGTCATTTGAGTTAATGGCCCATTTCTTGATCTATTAATCCCCGGCAGTTCTTATAGATTTCAGTTGCAACTGGCAATATTTGTGCATATTTTTATTTAAAAAAAAAAGAGCTGTATTCATTGTGTTGAAGTAAGTTTTTAGCAATAAGCTAATAACGAGATATTGATTTTATATGACTGAAACCCCTCGAAAAAAGGTCAGCAGGCTCACACAAACCACCTGCGTATTTTTGAAGCGTTACGCTAAAATGCAAGCATAAGCCATTAGCAAGCATGTGCGTTAACCTCCCAACATAAAAAAAGAAGCGAAAAAGACAGAAGCATAATTTCAAGGCATTTTGAATTTGGAAGTCCACAGTGCCTTCTTCCCATGAGCTATGCTTGAAATTGTATCGAAAGCACTTTGCAGCAGTGCTGATATAAACTTAGCGATAATTCAGAATGGAAGCCATGGAAAAAAGAAAGAGGGATAGAGAGCCCAGCTGCCTAGAGTGGCCCTCGGTCCCACAAAACACGGTCTGAGAGCCTTGATATGTTAGGCTGCAGATTTCTGCACGGGTTGGTCACCCAATAAGCCCGGAGAGTCAGATAACCGGCGAGTTGATGTGTGCAGTCAATGTGTGCGCCAGTGCTGCCAACCCTAAGGATTGTCCCCTAATTCTAGGGATTTTGGACATTGTTTAGGGGAAAAAGGAAATTTATTAAAATCTGGGGATACTTTTTTTTTGTTCGGGGAGGTGTTATTTTGTTTGTAAAAATTTGCAAAATACAAACAATTTTTTTTGTGACATATGACAAAAAGTTTTTAGAGCTGTGGATATTTATGGAGGAAGTTTAAAGGAATGATTGGAGCATCAAGGTGGCATGCTGGAGTTAAGTACACGTGCTTTCTGTCTGTAGAAAAAAAATTTTTTTTTTGCATAAAATGACATTTGTTTTAGGTTTATACATGAAAACGTTATTGCTCTATACTCTATCTCACAAGTTATCTTCAGTACTACTTCAGTTCTTATGAAAGTGGTGGATTTCCAACACTCCCAGCATACCCGGCTCACAAGTTACAATGCTGACATCTATTTTTGAAGTTAAAACATAACAATAATTTCAGCATTTGCGTCAACAAAGGCATTTTCCAGAAATCGAGGGAATTTTTGGATAAAACATGGGGAGGAAGTGGTCTCGGAGGTTGGCAGAACTGGTGTGCGCGGGCTGTGCGGCCGTGCGTTCCTGAACGCACCTGAGCGATGACTAACGGCAGAGCGCTGCACCCTGAATGCAGGTTGCTGTCTTTGTGTGGCAGGCCTCTCCGAGTCTTCGACATTCTGCCGCCAGAGAAAGGTCGGGCAGTGGCCTTTGAAATTGGTGCGTGCTACTATGAGACGAGCGTGCTGACACTGTACGGGGTGAGCGAGCTGTTTGAGAACGTCATCCGGGCGGCCCTGGTGTCGAGGAAGCAACACCACTTTTGGATGACCAACCTCAAGCATGTGCTCAGCCCACAGCTGCAGGTAGGTGGTGTGATGATTACGTCTGCAAAAATTTGCCACGAATTTCATCAGGGCTCAGTTGCTAGCCATATAACCAGACATTACACCTAGTTTTGGGGGGGAAATTTTGTCTCTAAAAAAATAAATACTGGTCTAACTTTTTGTTTTTGGTACCTTCAGTTAAAAACAATAATTAGCGACATAAATCAATGCTTCAGTTGTGTAGCTCTGCCATTGAACGCGACCTTCACAAACAATTGAACCATGAAGATTCATAGTGATGTACTGTGCACATTTCTTTAGGAATGATTATGGAGGCATGAGTGCACCCAAAATAATCAGAGTTTTGTATCTTTTGTGCATCTTCTATTGGTTGTACCCTTGCAAAAGAACGCTATGATAGCACGATCATGGATTGTAGGGGCATATGCACAAAGTTTTGAGATGGGTTCATAAATAAGTCAGCTTCTGAACCAACTGTACGCACATGCATATTGTCGGTTTCATTGCAGAGGAAATTTCTAAACACAAAGC
>JAZHYW010062310.1:0-25742 GCA_037355805.1 Ixodes ricinus | reverse complement strand
CCTTTTTGGAGGATGCAGACATGTACAAGTTACTCAAAAAAGCAATTAAGTTAAGTTACTGAGTATTGACGTCAAAAGTAATTTGAGTAGAGTAGAAATTACTCAAATAGAAAGTAATTGAGAAAATTACTAATTACCGTAAAAAAGTAGCGAATTACTTTTGAAGTTACTTTGAGGTTACTTTTATATGTTTTTTTATGGTAAAAAGAAAGTACAGAGGTTTTGATCCGTTAGCAAAATTGTGCTAGCCAAATATGAATCGTTTTTTTTTCAAAATGCTTTGATAGCTGGTTCTGCTACTGCGTGCCTAATTGTTTTGTACTTTCTTGTTTGTTTGGTCAATGATGTACTGCGAATGTGTCATTTGTACTTTGCGGTTTAGCACTGTCTGAGCTTGATTTTTTAGACAGTGTTTGCTTGTTTTCAGTGTTGCGTAAACTACATCTAAAAAGTTCTTGAAGTAAAGTAGAAAGTAAATGATAGGTTATGTACTTCAAATAAACTAGTAGGTACATCGGGTGCAATGTACTTGAATAAATAAATTAATACTTGAATAAATAAAATAAATAAATACATTTCAAGGTAAAGTACAAGCACCTTTAACAGAATCTTTCATGATGCCCTATCATTCCCTATACAATGTTTTCTTAACTGGTATGCTTTGCTCCAGGTATAATCGGAGGTGCATCAATTTTTTACGGAACATGCAGCAAATATTTTACATGGTCAAGTCACCGAAGAGTAGTTGTTTTACTCTCGCTGACGAGCTATTTGACACAATCGACTTAAAGGCACTTATTTCCATCGGTCTTACAACCACGATTACTTCACTCAGAGAAATGACCAGATGACGTCTCAAAAGAGTGCGTTTTCACTCGACGATACCACCATTTTTTTGTTTTCGAATTCGGGGAATGTACATTAAAGTCGGGAGTTTTGCTTTCCTTGGAAAATAGAAGTACATATCCAGAGGATTTATTTCAAGTACAGTACAATGTTTCTAAACAGTAGTACTTTAAGTACCATGTACATAGAGTACTTCCCAACACTGCTTGTTTAATTATTTTTTATATAAAAACGTTAGGGGAATTACTACAGGTTTCTCGAACGATCTACAAATATTAAAAGATATGAATATTCTGAGTTTTGGGAGGAAAGGCAACGCGAAAAGGTAATCTTTGCGTTGCCATTTCACGCGATTCTTCGAATACAGCACAAACTACGGGAGCACCAGATGAGTTTCAAAGCAGGTGCTGCATTTTGTTGCCTCCTTTGAGTGAGGATGCAGTGTGTGCACCTCCTGTAGTGGGCGAGAGTTTCTACGTTGGGGAGGAGCGGAAACCAGTCTTTTCTTCAAAAGGGTCCAATCTCCTTGAGCTTCGGGACACAGAGAAACGCCATTCTTTGGCGCAAATCCCGCAGTTACTCGTCGCTCTCTTGCGTCGTGCCTGTTTGCTCCCCGCATTTCGTAGCAGTGTTGTTGCAGTTGGGGGGGGGGGGGGTCGGTCTGTGAAAATTTTGGGGGGTTTCTGACTCTCCAAACCACTTTCTCCCCCCCCTTTCCTACGCCACATGCTTCCCCCTCTTTGCAAATATCACCTGATCTTTCAACGTCTTATCTCCTTTGTGCAGGATAGTTTGTTGATAGGCAAAACAACCACTAAAATTCGAAAGTAATTTGTAACTTGAGTAGAAGTTACCCAAAAACGTAATTAAAGTAAACTACTAATTACCTAAATAAAAATGTAATTGAAAGTTACTAAACTACTCAGAAAAGTAGTTAAACTACAGTAACTTGAGTAGAGTAGTTGAACTACGTACAAGTCTGGAAGGATGTCTGCGCTTCAAAACAAGTTTTAGCGGAGGTTGTTTTAGGGACCTGGCGAAATAATGCTTGCTTGTACTTTTTTTAACTTGTAAATATATTCCATTGAGTTAGATATATTAGGTTTTGTGGGATGTATTGACGAGAACAAGGCAGCGTACGTATTTGTATCCTTCGTTATTGTGGAGACTGTCACCTGCGAGGTAAATGTCTTTGGAATTGTGGAGTATATAAAGTGGTGCAGCAGTCACCAGCGTCGTGAATACTCTCGCGTGCATGTTTTACTGCCTTTTTATTGGTCTTTTTGTGCATGTAAAAACTTAATGTAGTGCATATTGCTTCTAAACTTCGTACTCGTATAAAAAAAATATCCGTAGAGGGCTGCTAAAATTGGCAGCATCTTACCTTAGTTTGTGTTTACCGGCAGTTTAAAGGTGTTCTTTAACACCCTTAGGGTGTTAGCCCCGCTCCGGTATCAAGTTGATTGACACCCTTAAGGATGTAATTTTTTTAGAGTGAGTCATAAAACAAAGTGTGCCTGAAAAGTAAATTTTAAACTTTCCGCAAGGAATAACCGCGTAATAACTACATAAAAAAGTACTATCATGAAATAGCATTTGTCATGCGAAGGAACAGGCACATTTTTAGTTTAATTGCTTGTTACATCAAACGGATGTTTGAAATGTTGTTGGGGTACGACATAAAACGTTATTCGTGCCCTATAGCGTAAAATAAATATTTAATCAGCTTGTATTCTTCTCTCAACCTATGGCTTCTGCGTTAACGACAGTCGTAAGCATTACTCATGAAGATTTTATATACAGACGCGCTAAAATATGCCGTTAGTCCACATTTCGGCAAATCGCTTGGGTATGGCTGCATGACTCCAATCTACGAAGGGACGTCGGCGAATGACGAGGTCAAAATGATGTCTATACTCGTTTCCACCTTAAGAACCCTAGTAAAAAAACGTCGGCTCCTCGCGAAGCATTACTAATTTCCCCGTTTATTTAGATAAGATTTAGATTTAGATTTAGAGAAGACTTAGATGCAGGCGCATTTTAGATTAGATATATGTTGTCTAATCAATGCGTGCACGCTTCAAACGCCAAAGAAGCACTGATTTTTCCTCCGTCAACAAAATCACATACGAACTACTTTCTCACGCGGCGCATGAACAATGCGCAAAACTTCTTTTTTTTTTTCGTAAAATGAAAACAAGTATAAATTAAAAGAAAACAGTGTGCGCTGTGACCCTAAGCCTGGAGCTTGACATGCTTACGTCATGCTCAGTTTCACAACGCAGAGTACCTTTTTATGTCTAAACATACTTTCTAGCTGCGCCATTTTCTCACCCTTCTCCATAGATTAAAGGTTTGGCTTTCCAAAGGCATTACGGGAAAGTAAACACCCTGATATCTTAGAGTGTAGCGAGAACTACAAACCTTAAGCCTAAAACAAAATCTATTATAGTACATGCTTACCATATAATCTTGCTTTTTAGTCTTAGAATTTACGACTTAAAAAAAAAGAAATCCTTTTTGTCTTGTTTGCTACATTCGGGGAGGCGGTATATACTCTGACAACGCATACATAGTGTTTTGCACCAAAAGCACTGCTGGAAAGGCTCAATCCAAAAATAAACAAAACCCGTGAATGTGTAATGCTTCGAGGTGCATTGGGTATGAGGCGGAGCCTTGAATTTGCGCGGTTCAATCAAAAAAAAAGAAAAGAAAATAACGAGGCGTTGGAAGGTGCATCACTTCTGTCGGGATGCTAGAACAAGGGTCGGTTGGCTACAGGTTCGTGGTGAGCGCCAAGTCACGCCATTTTGATCTTGGATTTTTTGAAAACAGAAGACAGTTTTTATGTTCTTATGTTCCCACACACCCTACTTGCGCGCACAAACATACGATAGTTACTTGATATAAAAGGCGCGTGGGCAATCGGTTGGATAGAACCGTCCAAGCCAGGGGCCGCAACCTACAGTTAACGAGGCGCACTCCCGGAGAGAAGGTATGTTTGGTTCCAAACCCTCTATAATCGTACGTATTAACTCTCAATTTCTATGTGCCGTCACGATTTGTATGGTATTATTTTAACCCCTTAGCATTATGTTTGTGTTAGATGTTTTATCTTTTTAGTAAGTGTGTTTCGAGCATATGTATTTGCTTGCTGATTTTGTTTGTTTGTGTAGGTGCCCCAAAAAGAAAACCAATGTGATTGTTTTTGGGCACCGAAAAATGAAGATTATTATTATTATTAACAGTATAAAAACAGTCCTTATCTCTTCATACTCTCGACACTCGCAGAAAAATTGACCGGCTCTCATTCATGCATAGACTGTACTACAACCCATGGTCATCCAGAAAATTGTTTCCCCAGCCCATCATATCTCCTCTCGCCTAGATCATCCATGTAAACTTCAACCCATTTTATCCAAGACTAACTCCTACAATTACTCACCTCTCGCATTATGCATTTCGGATTGGAACAGCCTGCCCTCAAGCTCGGTGACAACAAATAGCTACAACCATCTTACGCAGGAGCTTGTTAAGTTGTTTGAATAATCTATTGTGTAATGATGCTTTTTTTTCTTTCTTGTCCTCATCAGTGTTTTCCCAATTTTATTATAAGAAATTTGAATTTGATGTACCCCCTTATGTAATGCCTCAGAAGAGGTCCATAAGGTAATAAAATGAAATGAAATGAAATGAAAGGGATTGACCAAATAAAGTTTGTTGATCAGCTGATTTCCAAACAAACAATAAGCCAAAACATTAATTGCAGCGAACCCCATACTTCGTCTCAGCTTAGTTTCGAGCATGGACAAAGTTATGGGTGGCTGGGCCGACGATAGGACGCGACCTCGCCTGCACTTGGCGTATCACTCCGTGCGGAATCTGCGCAGAGGTGCAGAGGAGTCGAAGAGAGGACATTTGTTCTGCTACGGGAGTATCGACGGCATCGTCTGCTACATAATTAAAAATGCCATTTCGCGTCCTGGAATAGAACTACGGTTCATTGCAGTGGCTTCTTGGCTTCGGCGAGGGCCGTCACTGCCGGCAGAGGAAGGCCAGGGCTGGAACACGGAAGTTGGTAATGTTCGATGCCCAGACGGGCCTTCCTCTTTGCCGCGGTGCCGTCCGGAGCACACGGAAGAATCGCGCTCTTTCCGCAAACGCGTGCAGCAACAAAAGCATGCCGCGTCCTTCCGGTTGCACTGGAGTACGCGCTTTCTCGGCGCTCCACCGACACTGCAAGGTTTTGCCCCTGACCGCCACCTTGACACCCGATTTTGACCCGTTTTTCATCGCAGGGCGTTTCCCGCCGTCAACGGATAAACTTTTCGTACATTTCCAACGTTTGTTATCTCCGATGTTCGCTGAACAACTTCGCGGTACGACGCGTTTTGAGACTCCTAACAAAGTAAAGTGCAAATTCATCACTATCTCGCGCTTGACGCCCAAACGTGCCTTTTTTCTTATCTTGCGTTGTCGGTGGAACTTAGGAAAACATAAACCAAAAGATGTCCAGCAATTTGGCGTTGAGAACACGAAATCCCACGAAAAACCTGGAAAAAGAAACGTGTAGTCGCCTTAGTTTTGCCAGCAGGTAGGCATTTTCAAGAACGTGGAACGACATTTTTTTCATTCATTTTGTTTTTATAATTAGTTCTTAGCGGGACACAACTAAAACTTGAGCAATTTTCGCACACAAAATGAAGTATTTCTGAAATTTTACTTTTTGATGAACTTCTTCGTGACGCGTACGAACGCGTCAAGAAGAAGTCACGAAGAAACATGACGCAGTGATAGCAAAACTGGACTCAACAGTGCAAAGACTGTAGAAGGTATCGAGGAGTCTATATGGCAATGATGAGCTTCCAGTATGATGAAGTACTTAAGCATATGAAAACTCAGGAAGATGCTATCCGAGAAATCGCCACAAAAAATGCATAAATGGAATCTGTAATCCCGAAACAAGACCTGGAAATTCGGGAACCGCAACTCTTAGAAAACAGGTGTCGCGTATGGTCCTCCCTAAAAGGAGGAACGCGCTTGACACATATGTTCCTTCAGAAATGGAGTGGAACTTTCGTTCCTAAAGCAGGGGAGCAAAGTTCCCTCCGTCGCCTGCATCTCAATATGGCGGCCACGAATCGAGCAAACCGAGCCAGTCTATTGTACGGAGCGAGAGGAGCAGCAAACAAAAACGCAAACACGAGCTTTCCGCGAACTGTATTTATATCCGGGGCCGCCTTCCCCCTGGCAGGTAAAGAAACTTCCGTTCTCGAGCTTACGCATGGTCGCCCGTCCTCTCATTGTCAGCACTGCGATGTTAAACGGAGACAACCGGCACCCAGTTCGCGCACTTTGCTATCCCTCGAGCCAACAATTCCTTCTGTCAACCGTTGCGCCAACCGCACATCACGAAGGAGTGGTAAACCATTCGCCCGCAAAACCAAAAAAGCCGCTCCCAAAAAAGCAAATCCGAAGCAGCCTCTGGCCTCGTTTCAGCACGGTAACACGAAATTATGGCGTAGCCGCGTAGCGGTAAAAGTGAGGTTAAATCGCTTGCCACCAGATGGCAGGGTCAAGCAGATTGATCGCAAGCAGCTAGGTGGTGGCGCCAGTTACCGCACAGTTCAAAGCTCTACAAAAAATATTTTTATTTTCTCTGACGCCACCAGTGCGCTTCAGGGCCCTGTATTGCACACAGGTAGACACATTTCTGCGTTCTACGGTACAAGCATCAGCTGAACATACATCGAATACAATCGTACCTGAGGCAGGCTTAGTCCCCTTTTCTTGTGCATCTTCGATTCCTTCATTGCCACCTACCGCTCTACTACTGGAAGCTGTCACGGTCCTGGACAAGTTGGGACGTCGCCTTGCGGAACTGGAGGCTGAAGTGGCGTTTTTCGGCATATGCTTACGGAAGAGGTACGTTGACCCGGAACTTTTCAAGCATTTGTCAGCATCGGCGGTCTCTTGGTCCATCAAAAAGAAGATATTGAAGACCTACAGGGACGGTGCAAGTCAGAGAATCCAGGACGTCCGCAACGCAAGCGATAGACTGTGGTTTTTGCTGCTGGGTAAAGACTTCAGGCAGCATGGGGACTTCCGGAACTGGAACGACATCAGGAGGACCCACTTCGACCGGATTTGGTGCGTAAAGCGAAATCATGTTTTGAACAGTGTTAAGAGATTAAGCGCGTGCGGGAGAATGGATGGAAGACTAGTGAATAGAAATCTTGTTAGACAGACTTGTCAAGGAGTTCCCCCTGAAAACGGCTATCTTGATGTACCCCACGCGACCCTTGTAAACCCATGTAAGGCAGCGGTATCCCGGAAGACTGAAGAATTTTTAAGTAGAGGGCCGAAGTTTTGTTTAAATGTAAAACCGTCGAGGTTTGACGTGTTCTCGTCGATACAGTCAGTCGCAAAAGTTGTCACTCAGGATGAGAAGGCAGCTTTCGTTGATCAAGCAATTGGCCGAATGGAAAATGTCATGGGCAGGGATTACCCAACGGAAAGAAGGAACTTTAGTGAAGTAAAGGCGGTAAAAAACGAGTTGGAATGTAAATCGCTAGAGGTGTTGCAAACAGACAAAACTGGGAAGTTTGCAATCTTACCCAAGTCGGTTTTCCGGAAGAAGGCACAGGAGGCGTTGAATTCCCTGTTTGTGGAATGGACAGGGAATATTGGAAAGATGAGAAAAGAAATTTGTGGGGTTCTTAGGGAAGAGGAATTTGAAGGGATGGCAAAGAGGATAGTGAGCACAAAACACTCAACATTGAGCCTGAAGTTTTTTCTAAAAGACCATAAACCTGAGCTTCCTTTCCGCACAGTGATAAGTGAGAACGGGACTTGGCAGAAGGTGGTGTCTAAATTTCTGCAACAAGGGTTAGAGTATGTAAGGCTTGAAGATTCGCTTTCACTGAGAAACTCAAACGAATTAATTGACATCTTAGAGGTCCATCATGGCAGGAAGTGCTCGATATTTTCTATGGACATAAAAGACCTTTATTATTCGTTGGAGAAGAACAGATTGATGAAGCGAGTGAAAGAAGCCCTGGAGAGTAATCTCGTAAAATTTCAGTCAGGTTCGGGCATGTCGGTAGATTGTTTCCTGACGGTGTTGGATTTGTATCTTCGTTCAACGGTGGTTGAATACGATGGGCAAAAATTTGTGCAGAAAGATGGAGTTTGCATAGGTTCATCGGTGGCACCAGCTTTGGCGGAGATATACCTGAACTCTCTTGATTCTGCCGTGGTAGAAGGACTAGAAAAAATGCCGTCAGGCAGCTGTATAGTCAGGAGATATGTCGACGACATTGTGGTATGCACCTTTCAGAGTGGAATTGCGGAGAAGCTAGAGTCATTAATAGTGTCAGCAGCTCCTGAACTGAACTTCACAGTGGAAAAACCAACGAATGATGTGTTGCAGTTTTTGGACCTAAAACTTCATGTGGGTGAAGCCCTATGCTGGGAGTATGGAAAAGATGCCCCGAAACCAATACTCCCCAAGAAGAGCTGCCACTCTAAGACGGTAAAGGCGAGTGTCGTGAGATCGCTGTTCACCAATGCTCTGAACAGGTCGTGTGTTCATTTCATGGCTAAGGCAGTCAAGGGGCAGTGGCAGCGGTTGATTAACGCAGGCTACGAGGGAGAGTTCATCGGGAGGCAAGTGACCTTAATGAACCGTGAAAAGGAAAAGGCAGAGGAAAAATCAAGAAACAGGATCGCAGTGATGCCGTATTTTCACACCGTGTCCCACAATGTAAAAGCGTGTGCAAAAAAATTTGGCGTTAATGTTGTTTTCAGCTCCGATTTTAAGTTAAGCAACCTCACTCCGTTCCAAAGAGAAAAAAAGGATGCCAGAAGGGCCACAGGGAAAAATCTGTGAGTTGTGAGACTGGTGTCGTTTACGACATACCAATGAAGTGCGGTTTTAGGTATATAGGACAGACCTCAAGATGCTTGAACGATCGTCTAACTGAGCACAAAAGGAACGTAAAGATAAAAGCGACTAATTCCGAAATTGCGACACATGTTCAGGAATGCCGAAACTGCTCAGCCGAGTGGTCCGGAACAGCCGTAGTATGCAAAGAAATCAATGACGTCAAGAGGGTTGTAAAGGAAACAGTAAAAATTAAGTCGATCGGCAATTGCATAAGCCAGGCGTCTATGCTTCTCAGTGATAAGGCGAAAGCTTTTCTGCGAGTATGATTTGAATAGGTTTTGTGTTTTTTGCGAGAGGTAGCTCCTTTGTCATGTTCTTGTTTCATTTGTTTGCGTACGTAAATAAAAAATAAAAAAGGGGGAAGGAGAAGGAGAAGAAAAAAAAAAGGTGTAACAGGTTGATGGGTTCGAACTGCAGTCGGTTCCGTGTAACTCGATTGTTCGTTTTTTTTTTTTTTTCTAAAGATAAGAGTGGTTGCGAGGTCAAAGAATGTTAACTTCGTGCTGATGGTTTGATGTGTGTGTACCTTTTGTTAGTCCGAAGTGGTTCTTAAGCGTGGCTTCGAAGTCAAGGCGTGTTGTCCTCTTTGTGCCATTGTTTGGAGTGTTTTTTATGGTGACGATTTTGGGGTCAAGATTGTATAAAAGGAGGGAGTACTGAATAAAGTGGTTAGCTGTGTTTGAGACGTCGTCGTGTTTCTTCCACCCAGTCTCAGGTGGTCTAACAAAATGGTAAACCTACACCAGCTCGCCTGCGCCCTAACTGTTTTTTTCATCAATACAAGAGCATACAAACATCAATACAACAGCACACTGACCCGATCACTACTCCCGAGCTCTGAGTTTCCGTCTTTTATACTGGTCGTTTTGAACGTACGGAATTTTTCGGTGACCCCTTCAGCAATACAAAATATTCCCAGCATGTTGATTTTTTTCCAGCAATGTGACACATCTGAGAGTATTTTTAATGGCTCAGGGGATGAATCTCTTATTAAAAGGAAAACGCTCGATCATGCCGTAATTATTTGAAAGCCAATAAACCGAGCCGTTCCAAAGCGGTTCGAAGCCTGGGTTTGTTTCCCCGCACGGCACTTCCTAGCCAGTATTTCTATTGTAGTGTTGTTTTTCTATTTGTGCTGTTCGCGCACGGCTGCAATTGCCGTCTTGAATTAATCTGTGTAGAGCGGATATTCACTCAGCTGGAAATGATGCTTCACGGGCAGAGAGATCGCTTTTCGATCAACTTGAATGCAGTCAAAGCCGCGACTTGCGGCAGATGTTAAGTGTACGGAGGTACCCCGTGGCGAGCTCGAAAACGTCAGCGCTCATCCCAGCGCGCCACTTGGAGGGCAGTTTCTCCAGGAACCGTAGTATATTTAAACAGCAAAATATAGGATAACTTTTTTTTCGATTTTACTTTTTTATGCTAAAATTTTATTGTAAATATAGTACATTCCGTCATTATTTCGTACTGTTCAGTCTTTTCACCAGAGCGCAATCGCTCTCGGGGACCGACAGTCACATTGGCCGCTGTACGATAGGAGCTTACCGTTCAGACCAGCGTTCCAACATGATTATCCGCACGTCGATCGACTGCACCTAAATTTTCAAGTGGTCCTAAACTCCTTAATGTAAAGGGAATGTCAACCTGCGACACCCCGCCCCCTCCGATCACGGCCCGACCAGCGGCATCAATGCCCGACAGTTTACGTCATCTCATCTTATTGTTACACCACTGATACGCGAACACACGGTCATATCGGCGATAATTCCAGTCTTCTGTTCACTACGCACAACACTGCCATCACGATGTTGCTGCTATGTTGCTGACACGCAGAAACACAGAACCACGTTGAACGCCGGTTGCCACTCGGCACGGGAAAACAGAACCGAACTCAGCACGGAAGGCACCCAGGCAGCCGGCAGGAAAACCTGCCTGCCTTGGACACAGTTCCTGCGTATTTCCATAACGTCGAAAACGTCGATACAGTTCCGCGTGGTTCCGCTACTTAGTTCCGCTTGAGCTCCGCGTACCTCCCGCAATCCAGAGACGGCCATCTTACCCAGTGTACGTAGCGCTGCTGGCACTGCTCCGGAACTTCGCTGTTTCTAGCCGCTTCATTTGTTCGTTTGAAAAGATTAGTGGTAAAAACGTCAATGCAACCGAAATGTTCTGCATGTTTGGACTAGAAGACGGTATTAACGGCGGCCTTCGCTGCCGCTGAAGCTCAACCAACTCAACAACATTTATTTAATAACGTGCGCGACGTGCTCGAAAAACGAAACCGAAAGAAGATGCCTCCCTTCTTCTCCAGTCCGCTTGGGGGCGCGTCAGTAGAAGGGAGGAAGACGGGCCGTTGCTACCACAGTGAATAAGCATACAGTGGTCCCACTCAAGGCCACTTCCGGTAATCGCGTGTTAGGCAGCGCCCCTCACCACATATCGCGAACTAAACACTTTTTATGTTTCTTATTTCTTGATACAGAACGCCGAGTAAAAGTAATTGTTATAAAACCAATGAATTACACCAGTAATTCTAATTTTTAAAAACATAAGAGACCCAATTTTTTTCGGGAAGGAATAAAAGAATGTTTGACCGAAAACCGTTACACGGTTACCCAGGGTTACGACCAATGAGAGGAGTCGAGGCCATCGAGGCGCCGGGCGACGGGCTGCTGCGCAGGCTGCTGCGGAGATTGCGGAGTACACTTGCGTTTTTGGCGTTTAAATTCGAAGCTGATAATAAAGCACCCGCTGAGAAGCTGGTAAGTTGTATATTCTAAGTTTTGTTATTGCAAATAGCATTGTGTTATATTTATACTTCGCTTCTCTGAAAGTCGTCGTTTCCGTGGCAAATATCGCTGAGGAACTCGCCGTTACACAGACTCGTATAGTGGTGAATTATAAACGTGTGTATATTAAGTTTTGTGAGGTGCTGATTTTCCTCCTTGCATCAATGAAGCTAGTGCCGAATCGTCTTTCTATTCGGAATCGTGAAGAACAAAGTTACCGCGGCTTTGCACATGTAGAGAGAGGCTCGAAACTGATATGCAGCCCAAACGAAACTGAAGAAATCGCTGAGCGTACTCCGGTGTCGCAGTTTCGATTTAGAATTTACTGATCGCGTTCATTTTAATGTGTTCTCAAGTAGTGCCCTTGAAATAAGGGCACCCAACTAGTGCAAACATATGTGATCGTTCTGGTAGGTAGAAACCCTAATTCAAATCGTGTTAGAAAAAAAAAAATTCCTCGGCGAATTGCTGCGTTGAAAACGGCACTACGTCTCCTTGTCAATCGGTGTTCGAGAAAAATTAATTGTTCACATCAGCTAAAAAAAAAAAAAAAAAACTTGTACGAGTCGTCATATGCGCCATTCCCTTGATCAGTAAAAGAGCTCCGAGCGCTCTAAAAAGCCTGTGCTTTATTTAAGCAACAGAACTTATGACACGGAGAACAGTCAGACGCTTTCAATTCTGTAGAATTTCTTAATTGCTGTAGATAATGCTGTGTGCATGCAGTTTTGAGTTTGTATTGTTTACTTGTGCAGTACATATATGATTTGATGTGCTCTATTTTTCATGCCTCTTGATGTCCTTGTGACCTGTCAAAATGTGTTGCACTAAGCTGTGTGTTCGATATCGCGTTTCACACTTGCTCTAAAAGCTGCCATCCACAATATGTCTGTCATAACATGCCAATACTCCGCAAAAAAAAAAAAGTCGTCGGTTTTGTTTTTGTTTGTAAATTGACCGGCATCCGTGCAAACTTTGTTCTATGGCTGTATTATGTGCTATGTTTGTGACTCTTTTTGATTGAATTATACCATGCAGAGATCCAATAAACAGTCCCCTACGTGAAAAGATGCTTTCTTGTCTGAATGTGAGCGCCTGGAAATGGTGTCCTGTCACCTGTGACGGGCGCTGCAAATTAAAGCAATAGCAACGCGAGAACGCGAGGAACGGAAACCAAAATACCATGGGGGCCGCCATCTTTGAAAGCAAAACAACAAAACAGAAGCATAAAAAGTGGTTTAGTTCGCGATATGTGGTGAGGGGCGCTGCATGCAAAAATACTCTCAACACCATGTCTCCCGATTACCACAGGCTTATTCTACAGTGGGCAAACTGTATATGATAAACTGTGGTTGCTACCTTTTACCTCCATTTTTCCTTAGAGTGCAGGGTCAGGGCCCGGCGGTCGAGGCGGCCGAGGCAGCCGAGTTACGAAATGTGGCCGAAGAGGCCGAGGCCCGAAGCCCGCCGACTATCGCAGCTGATCGCAGCCGCCCAGTGTACGTAGCAGTGTCGGCATCGTTTCGAAGCTTAGCGGTTTATGACGGATGTGTTTAAACTTCTTTCTTTGTGAATGCCAAAAACGCCGCGGCAAAAGAAACGACTGAAGGACCGACCTCGTCGTCTTGGCCCCTGCGTAAACGGCTTAGATCCAACCTGGCGTGCCAAAATCTTGTTTATCAAACCAGTGGTGTAACGAGGGTCAGCGGCACCCGGGGCGGTCGCCCGCCGCGACACCCCCCCCCCCCCTACTCTCGCGTGGTCCACCGCGACTCCCCCCCCCCCCCCCCCACCCCCCCCCCCCCCCCCGGCCCGCGCGAGGCCCACCGCGACACCCCCCCCCCCCCACGCTCTCGTGGCCCGCCGTGACACCCCCTGAGCTCCTGCACCCGGGGCGGTCCGCCCCCGCCCCCCCCCCTTGTGACGCCACTGCATCAAACAGCGCGCTGATGAAGCTTGTAGCAATGCTATTTGTATAGTTTTCCTTGGCGTCGGTGGATAATAAGGAGTTTAATTTTACTTCCATCGGTCTGGGTTTGTTTATGCCTGTTTTGGTAAATAAAAAAATAAAAAAAAACTTAACGAAAAAAAAAACACTCGCTCTTTCCAGGGATCGAACCTTCGACCACTTGATCAGTAGTGCGATGTTCTACCCCTGCGCCAACTGAACAGGGAGGAACTAAACCTCCTCCTTTCATCCCAACTTCCGTTCCTCCCTTCTCTGGGCAGCTTGACCACAACAAGGAGGAACAGTCGCCGTTGCTACCTTTCTCCTCCTTTTTTCTTAGAGTGTGAAGGGCAACCGCGGATAGGGTTGAGCAATATTCAAGAAGGAATAATGTCGAAATCCATGGTGTCCGACAAAATGAAAAGGAAAACCTGCTTAATGTGATACAGTAGTCTTGCCGCTAAGTTACAACTGCCCGTGCCAACTGCCGATGACATCGAAGCGGTTCATAGACTGGGCCCCCGTGAAGGAAAAACCCCACCTATCATCCTTAGGTTTAAGGACCGCGCTGTAAGAGACCTTTGGATCACTAAACGTGTGGTACTTAGGCAGGAACGTATTTTCATTAATGAAAACCTGACCAAGTCTCTCAGACAACTGTTTTGGAGCGCTAAGCAGTGCGCAAAGGAAAAACATTATAAATATGTCTGGTGCACAAACGGAAAAATTTTTGTCCGTCATAGCGAGCAGAAGCCCGCTATTCGTATCAATAACGAGGAAGATCTCTTGAAAATTCTTTAAAAATGTCTGCTACATTTCAATCGTTCGTAGAATGGGATGCTTATCTTAAAAATGAGCTAGATGTCTGTTCTAAAGGTAAAATGAAACTTAATTTACTACATATTAATATAAGAAGCATACAAAAAAATTGGGATAATTTACTTGTTTACCTACATGATCGTGTTGATTGTATCGATGCTTTAATTTTAACCGAAATAAATGTTGACAAAGAAACTAGCACTTTGTTTACGTTAAACGATTTTCATTCTTTCTCATTGTGTAGAGAAGGGCAACGGGGTGGTGGTATACTTGTGTTTATTAAGTCTGGCTGGTTTTCTGAGAAAGTAATAACATCTTGTAGTCATGCTGAGGTGTTGGTCATTACAATCTCTAATCAGTTTACGTCGTTTACTATCTGCTCTGTTTACCGGCCTCCTAGCTCTAATCTTCCGTTATTTTTTGATGAAATGACGCAGCTTCTAAAGGCGTTTGACAATAGGCAGCTGATACTTGCGGGTGACTTTAATATTGATGTACTGGATACGTCCAAGTACGGAGTTGCGGATTACCTCAACTTGTTATCGGGTTTTGGACTAGATAACGTGATATCAAACTTCACGAGGGAAGAGCGTCTCGGAAACCGAATTACAAGCACATGTATTGATCATATTATTGTGAGGCTAAACGAACTAAAATTATTTTCTGGTGTCATTAAACAAAAAGTGGCCGACCACTATTTTGTAGCGCTTGTTGTGTACGGGAAGCCCTGAACAGCAAACCTGATAGTCGTTGTAAGTTGATTATTGATAACAAAAAAGTAGATAAATTAATTAATGAATACGACTGGGATAGTCTACTCACTTTAGATCATATTACAGCCTACCAAAGAATGACCGAATGGTTTGCGAATATTTACAGTACATGTGAAAGAAAAATTAAGCTAAAACAAAGAAAATGCGAGAATGTATGGATCACTACAGAAATAATGGAGCTGTGCAATGAAAAGGATAAACTGTGGCACAGATGTAAAGCCAACCCTGGAAATAGCGTATTGAAAGAAGAATTTAGAAGCCTTCGTAATAGGGTCACTGCTAAAATAAGATTAGCAAAGAAAAGACACTACGTTGCCCGTTTGCAAACTCATCAGAGTAACCCTAAAAAAACTTGGGATGTTGTTCACGAATTAATAGGTGGCAAAGGTAAAGAAAATATTGATCAAACAGTGTTAAAAACATTTGGAGACTCCGATGTAGAGACCTTGTGCAATAGGTTTAATGCCTCGTTCACTCAAGGTGCAACAGATTTGCAATACCAGGGACAGGGCTCTTCTAACGTTTTCCGCACATGTGAAGAAAGTTGTCGAAATTCCGCCTATTTGCCACAGATGTTAGAAGAAGACTTAAAAGTAGTTATCAAAAGTATGTCCATGGCCAAACCACCTGGGCATGATAGAATTCGTTTAAGGGACATTGTAGTCAATTTCGAAAAACTAAAACATCTCTTATTAAAAATAGTTAATTCATCTTTCTCTGAGGGAAAGATTCCGAATGGTCTTAAAATTGCTGTGGTGAGGCCTGTTTTCAAGAAAGGAAGTAGAAAAGAGATGCTAAACTACAGACCCATTTCTATTTTGCCCGTACTATCGCTAATTATGGAAAAGTTTGTATTTTGGTCCATGACCTCCTTTTGTAACAAGCATTCTTTACTATGTCATTCACAGTACGGGTTTCGACAAAATAGAGGTACAATCACATTACTGGAAGACTTGTCCGACCACATTCATGATAATATTGATAAAAATAATTTCGTCCTTTCTTTATTTCTAGATTTGAAAAAAGCGTTCGATTCAATTGATCACAGGTTACTCATATACAAATTAGAGCACCTGGGTTTTAGAGGCCCATATATAAAATTTCTAACCAGCTACCTTTCAGAACGGAGTCAATTAGTAAAAATTGGTGATTTTAAAAGTAATTTATTGATAATTCCTTGTGGTGTCCCCCAAGGATCTATTTTGGGTCCTTTTCTTTTTAACATCTACGTGAATGAAATAGGTAAATTGAACTTATTTTCACGCGTTTTTCAATACGCCGACGACACCGCTCTTGTACTCGCGGGAAACAATGAATCGGAAGCTCTATCGTCCCTTCAAGCCGATATTTACGACCTAATGTCGTGGTTCAAAAACAATCGTATCTGTGTTAACATAGATAAAACCAAACTAATGTGTTTCCGTAATCCTCATAAAACAATAACGTTTAATATTCCGCTGTTTCTACATCGATCTAACTGCGAGAGATGTAATTGTATGCCGCTTGAATATGTATCTTCGATAAAATATCTAGGTGTTCACTTTGATGAACATCTTTCTTGGAATAGTCATATTGAGTATCTTGGGAAGCGACTTCGCGCAGTATCTGCATTTTTATATCGTTTGCGAAGTGTAACCAACCTGACTTTGAGAATGAGGGTTTTTCAAGCTCTGGGAGAGTCGGTGCTTCGGTATGGTGTCACGCTTTATGGTTCTTGTTCGAACTCTAGAAAAAGTAAATTAGACAATATTTTGCATAACATTTGTAGAAATTTAGCATATGGAACCAAATTGGAGGAGTTAAGAACAGAGTCAAAAATGCGTTCGCTACAGCTTTTGTCAACTGAAAGATTATATATCTATGAAATCCTAGTTAAGAATTATTATAATAGTATGTTTAAGAAACCTGTAAAAAAACAAAAGGTTTTGAGAAAAATAGAACGGTTCGCCCTCCCTAGGGTATACACAAATTACGGAAAGCGGGTTCGGTCTTTTTACGTTCCTCATTACTTTAATTTGTTGCCTAATGAGCTTCTCCATCTACAGTCGTTGAAAGTGATAAAAAAAGAGCTTAGAAATTGGTGTTGTACCTATGATTTTTAAATTGTTGTACGGGTTAAGAGTACTGCGTTTTTCTGTTTATTTTGTGCTTTGCGTTATTTGAGCCTGTTAGTAGTTTCTCTGCTGGTTGCCAGGTCACGCCTACAAGCACCAACGTGCTTTTGCGGACCTGTTTGTAATGATGTATATTTCTTCGTGCAATAAAGATATTATTATTATATTATTATTATAGCCAGCGTCCAATGAACTCACCCGCCATGTAAGGTGCATACCGGTAGAACCGCCTCTGCATTTCTTCACTAAGGCCAGAGTTGGCATTTTATGTCATGGAGGCACCGCAGCTTTAGGAATTCTTCCATGAGTAAAATGAAAAAGAACGCCACTTTGTCGCTGGGGCCCTTCATCTTTGCTTTCTCCACTGACAGGTTGGCCAAGTGCTGGCTGTAATGTAGAAGTCGAGCGTCACGTTCCAGTGTCCGGAACGCGTCTTCGACTTGTGTGTTCATCGTCCTGTCCTCCCATACATGAAGAGTGGTTCTGGAAGTGGCGAAAAAGTAGTAGCGAACGCACTTGTCGTCGTTGAGCGGTGTTCTTGTCTGTCGAGGCATTAATCAAGCTGGAGAACAACCTGCAGCTAAACGGGCGTCTTGCACGCCCACCACTGCTGCTATGACACCGCTGCAGAATCACGATCGGCAACAACGCGGCCCTCTATGATGCCATCATAGAAAAATTGAGAGACCAGATTTTCTATTTGACGCGGTAAACACGCCAGTTGGCGACGCGTTCCAGGCGCAATCCTTTGAATATGTGACAGATTTTTAATCTTTTATTTTAAAAGCTAATCGTTCCTTCCACACCCCCCCCCCCCAACCCTCTCCATACCTCCGCAAGGGTTGAAAAATTTGTTAATTTGAAAGGTCTTTCCTATCCTCCGCCAGGTGCCATCACTACGCTCCGCGATGCGGGTATCCTAAGCGACGATTAATCTTGCGTCACCGGCGAGTGCAACTTGCAATAATCTTTAATGTTTAAGCTAAATGAAGCTGGCGACTGTTTTTGGTATTCATCATCATCATCACATCTCTTTATTTTGCCCATAAACGACCAGAAGTCTGTAATGCAGCACTGGTATATAAAGGCTAAGAAAATAATCAAACACAAATTCCACATGCCAAAATATACATCCATGAATTCACATGATGAACAGAAATTCATTTGAGCAACTTATATACACCACTAAGAATAAAATAGCATATTATGCAATAGTCTTTTGAATTTCACATAGTTATTGAAGATATCTTAAGTTTTAATTTCCAAAATAATTGACACATATTTGCATTCTAGACAAAGGCGATGAAATTATGTTGTTCTGAGTGTGAAACGTAAAAGCACTCCTATTAAAATGAGTTTGAACATTAAAATTAACTTTGCATAAAAGCTGGGAGTCTATATCATTATGAATTACTCTGAGAAATGCTATATCGCGTGTCAGCCTTCTGGCGGATAAAACTTGAAGCCCTAATTTAGCAAGGAGAAGTTCATAATTATAAAAACGCCTTCTGCCAAAATGTCTTTCATAAGCTAGGCGTACCAGCCGTCTAGACAGAGTCTATTTATGCTTCATCATGTGCACTAAGATAACTCCACACTAGATAACAAAAGATAATTTCACAACACTGATTTTTTTTTCTCGATATAGATATTTCGTTTTGTCCAAAATTAAATTAACAACTCTTCGCACCTTCTCAGAAAGGGAACCCAGCTTAGGTTTTCGCATTCTTACGAGCGTCATAAATACCTCTAACTTGCTATGCAGTATTTTCTGACTTACTGCTTTGATCTGTTTTTGTTTGCTTTTTATTTTACGTCCACGCGAAGAAAACAAAAACGCTCAAGCATTTTAGTGGCATACAATTCACCTGTAGCTGCTTTTGTAATTAAAAAGAATACGCCTCTTGCCAATAAAGAACAGCCTCTCCAGGCGAGTTTTCCCAGCGACGTTCATAAGGAGCCACACAAAATTGGAAACTACACGAAAAAACCAAAATAGCTGTAATATACACCAAAAATGGAAAAGCAGCGCCATCTACCTCGAAGAGAGCGAAAGATTCCACTTTGGGTGACCTACTTTTTGAAAATAGTTCTATTCTGTGCCGAGAGATGGCGGCGTCAGTTTGTAAAAGTGACGGCTTGCGGTAGCCTCCGACTTTAAATCGTTGGTGTTTTTAATGTCCTTACAATCCATACCTTCCGCGGTTCGTGCGGTGTGCTAAACTCGGAACAAAATTATTGTAGATAATCCGGTTTAATCTACGAGAGCGCGTACGCTCGCACACCTTTACTGCTGCTTAAAGAGAGCACCTCTTCGAAAATGCCATAGAAAGTTGCCCCCAGTAGAGTTATTCTATAGATGTTAACCATGAAAAAAAAATGTTATGCTAACAAATTACAGCAAGGCAGAGCTGAAACTCAAGCGTCCAAAGGGAGCCAACGGGTTATTTTTTATATTGATTTACGCAGTTAATGCGGAGATAACATAATGTAGTATTTCCCATTTAAACTGCAAAACTAGCTGCGCCTTTCAATGTTCAAGTTATCTTGAACAAAATGACAAAATTGATTGGAAAATGCGTGATCACAGTGTAGTGTACTATACTTTGTGTGCCTCTCAGGTCAGGTTCTACGTTATCGTCGCGTGTTTAGTTTACGCGCAAAATTTGGGTTAAACTTTAGTGACGTAAAGTTTACTTTTTGCACGCTGAGTCAATAACTGTTAATACAGAGGGCTGAATGGCGCATAGATTCTTCTCAGCCTGGCGCCAGTGAAGCCACCAGATGTTCGATATATGTCCCGGAAGTCTGGCGTCTGCTCGGCTTCCTAGCGCATTCAATCAATGTTTTGATCCATGTTTTTTTTTGTCTTTTTAGTGGGTTTTAATAATTTCGTTCTAAATTAAATCCTCAGAATAAGGCATTTGAACGTGGGACATAAAAACTCTTCATCAACTGGAATCTCACAATTTTCACGTCGATTGGCTTGCCAGGAGACTTCTCGGGTCTTCGCGGTTACTGCGCAACAAGCAGGCTTCTATTGAGATGACAATAAAAAATCGAGCGCCCTGAACGCTTTTCGAACGAGCACTCGGAAGAGTTGAAGAACCTGTCAAGGGCTCACTTCCGGGACAAGCCGCTCACTTCCGGTGGCTTCATACATGTTTGCACAATGCGCCATCGATCCCACTAGTGTAGGTCACACAGGGCCGGGCACAATCACAATACAAAATAAGATAATCAGTGTCGCCTTTGAGGGATTCTAAAGATAGAACTTAGCACCACCAATAGTATAATTTACTTGCATTCTGCGTTAACTTAACAACGCGGACTAAATTTGTTCGACGAAAAACTACTGGACTTTGGCAGATCAACGAGTATTAAAAAGTGTGGAGCCCTACATTTTTTTTCTTAAAATTGCTTAGCCTTTCAATTAACTTGGGATTTTCGCGACGCAACTATAACCTACCCCACAGTCTCTGAAAGTCATTAATATAATTAGAGTGGAGACTGCGAAATATCTAAAAAGAAACCTTTCATTTCATGTCTGTTATCTAAAACGTATGATTACTTGTGATAGTATTTTGTGGCTATTCTTAGGATAGGCTAGGCAGCGTTGCATGAGCTATTAAATAGCTCTAATGAGGTCAAGAACCGCGTAATAAACTGTCAAGCGTGTAAGAAACGGGAGGGCAACACGGAGAGCGCACGACAGAGAGAGCGCCGCGACACGAGAGCGCGTGTCATTAGAGCGCGCCATCAAGAGAGCGCTGAATAACAGCTGCAGTCACTAAGGTGCCTTTCCCCATGTCCACTTTTGCCGTAACTGGGTTGTTATACATTGAATTAACTGTTACGCCACAGCCAGGACTGCACAATACATGAGTGCAGCTTCATATTTCGTCAATATTCATAGGAACGGACGGATTTATTTCTAGCGCGTTCCAAATTCAATGGTTTCCCCGATGATTGCCAGATATAAACATGATAATGGTGTAATACCTGCGTGCATGGTAGGCTTCCGTAGTCTTACTTTCAGTAAACAACCAAAATGTTTAATCCTAGAAAAAAGCTCATCACCAAATCTATTTTTTTGTCACCCACATTGATATATGAACCGAATTTTTGTTTCTGGGGAGAAAAATGACAAGTAGAACTGTCTGGAGAGTGGAAGTAGTGATCAATTTTAAAAGGAGCACTCTATATATGAACGGCAGTGATGACAACTGCGCGGTATTGTATTGAGTTAGGATAGATAACTTGAATAAAATAAATTATCTTAAATGGTGTGACTGCAGACCGCTGCGTTCACCACGCTTGTGCCACTTCGCTCAGCTTAATTTGTCGCACAAGGCTGCTATCATCTCAATTCAGTGCACAGTAAATTCATATGATTTGTTGATCTTAAAATTAGTCTGCACATGAACAGTAAAGCAATAACTATCTTGACCGATCGTATATGTTTCTGTGCTCAACGGTAGTCTGCACTGCATAGTTGTGTCAACATCTGCATATTTCGCCGTCAATTTATTAGGACGAACATTTTGAATTATAGTGCGCTTCATTGTTGCGCATGTACCTTTTTCTACTTTGGTCAAAAAAGTTTCGAGCTTTCTCATAATCAGCCGGTTTTGAAGTGAGCATTACACCAGGCAGGGCTGGGCAGAGATCTTCCAAAAAGTAATGGGGGATAGAAATACCGATATACATTTATTTTAAGGCCCAAAATACCGATACTGAAATACATTTGTCTTTTATGCACCGGAATATCCCTTGGATACTTCTAAGAAAACCGCGAAAAAGCATTCTGGACTCCAGATACAGACACTTACAGTAATACAATTGTTCTCGAACGGTACTACGCCGAGAGGGCGTGGCGAATGCAAAAGGTAATTTAGGCTTGCGCTCCTCTTTTGTGTCATTTTATGCACTCACCCTTAGCTCGAACTTTTTATTTATCAAAAACGAGGCTAAAGTTACTGAACGGTAAAGACTGCGTGTCATGCCTGACGAAAGGCGTCTGCACGAAACAAACCCTGTTTTGCCGAAAAGGCGCACCTCAAACTGTCGACTTTTATGCTTCTGAGTCACCCATAGTATGGGGACATTGGACAACAGAGCCGCACCTTTTCTCCACTCAACTGCTTTACAGCGTTCGCTCTGCTAAATTGGAAAGAGTGGAGAGCTTTGTGGGTGGAGCTTATTCTGATATTCTTGCAAGTGACCTTGTTTAAACCACAGTTATATCTTTTAATGTTGGTGATTATGATGGATACATGGGGCGGGTTCTTGTTATAAATTCTGAAGCACTTTGCACCAAGCACATAGTTTTACGTTTTAAATGCATCGTAAAAACGGCAACAAATGTAGAGAGATACCTAAGTCTGGCAAAGTATCGCGATACAAGCGAAACACCATAAATATATTTCACTACTGAGATAAAAATACATTTTTTCAAATATATCTCGATTACAGATATACAGATACTCGAAAGTGTTTCTCAGATACTATCGCGATAGATTTGTATGGCGATACTGCCCAGCCCTGACACCAGGAAGCTTTCCTCCATTACGCTTTTCTGCGGCATTTTGAACATGCGTTTTGAAATTTTCTTGGCTGCCATTAGACCCCAACATCGAACGCTTCCAAGGCGCGCACACGCGCTCCCTTAAGGCCTGTTCACACACTTGCGACCTCTTAGAACCGGGTGCCCTGGAACCTCTTAAGATCTCTTACAACGAGAGGACACACTGGCGCCATCTAATGGGTAGCAGTGTAAACTTGGCGGTCCGGCATATTTTGTATTTCTCATGCGCATTATCCTTTCTTTATTGCCTCGAAAATCTTTTGTCAACGTTATAAACGAGCCTTTCTTATAGGTATTACGCACATTTGACCTCGGACATCCCGCAAAACCTTCGCTCTTGTGAAATACAGTTCCAGGGTCACTGCATCGATGGTGCCAGAGTGCCAGTGTGTTCGCTCGCCCTAAGAAATTTTAAGAGGTTTCAACAGGTCTCGAGTCTCTCGGTCGTACTCAGTTGCAAGAGTGTGAACGGGCTTTTACGCACACTCTAATGACACGCGCTCTCATGTCGCGGCGCTCTCCTGTCGTGCACTCTGCTGTTGCGGCGCTCTGCTGTCCTGCGCCCTGCTGTGATGGTGCTCTCCTGTCGCGCGCTTTCCCGTCGGCGCTCTGGTGTCGTACTTTCTCGTATTATAAAGCCGTATGAAACTGGAAGGTTGTCCCTTTTATTACTCACGATATACGTTTTGCAAAATCTCAAAAGGCCGCCTGCGAAGTCCTGTGGACTCCTCGCTGCCCCCGCCGTACCTGTCACGTGACACTGAAGAGAGCGAAAGCGTAGCGCAGTTGTTCGTCTGCGCTTTCCCGCTCACCGTTATCTTTAAGTCACTTCAGTCATCTGCTACAACCGGTGGTACCTTGCGTTCCTTGCGCTTTTTTCGGCGCCGCTGATTGCATTCCACGCTTTGCAAAAGATCTGTTGTCGACCATTATTGATTGCAGGTAAAGGTGTCGTGGAGACCTTTCATTGTTGTTGTTTTAGTCTCGATCACTAAAAGATTCAAGAACGATAACAACTTTTTAACGCTACTGCTTCATAAACACAACGTCCAATTAAGCCTTCGTAAAACAAATGTAGGAAGATGCGTGTGACCCTGGAACGCATTATGCCCATTATCCTATTACAATGCACATAACTAACAAATATATGAGGGCAGTTTTTTTTCTCCAGCGTTTGCTGAATTGGGGAAAAAAGAAAAGAACAAATCTGATGAATAATGTTATGCTATACGCAAATTTGAGATCCACAATGCAGTTACACTCTCTACTTAATTAATCCTCGAACAGAGCTAGACACGTATCATGATGTGGCAAAATTGTGAACCGATGGAGCAGACACCACCTAGAATAATCAAAGCCTGCGAGCTAGAATTTTGACGTCATCAGAGTGAGATCGAGTGAAGACACTGATTGGACACGTCAGTGCTCGGCTGGGTCTTGTGTCCAATCAACGTGTCGAAGGACGCTGGCCACCGGGCTCGGGTTCAATAGCCGAGTTGGCGCCATCCAACTGCGCGATGACGTTCCATGGAGGAAGAATGGGGCGTTCAGAGGCCTTCATTATTCCAGATGGTGGATGGAGCTCTCGCACAACTCTGTTTACGGGTTCAACAATACCATTAGTATCAACAGTCTTTTACGTTCGCCCCTCACCGTGAACGTGGGTTCGTCCTTCTTGAAACTTCAGACACCCTTTCCACACGAAAGTATCACTCATGTAGTTCCGTGCGTCCTCGAGACATATCAAACAGAATCCTGTAAACTTCAACTTTTCTTATTCTTCACACGAAAAAAAAAAAAAGAATAAAAAAGAACAGAATGTACCTCCCATTTGGCGAGAACGGCGAATGTATGGGCCATGGTTACACAAGCACTTCACGAACAACAATCGTTAAAAAAGGTTTACCGTATATAAAGAGGAGGCGCGTGAGATACTGCTATTATATACTGCTTATACGCGCGCGTCTCTTCTGTGACGAACTTTCAATTTCAAATCATCGGAAGTAAAAAAAAACTTATTTAGTTACTTTGCAGAAGAGTAAATCTTTCTGGAAGTTGCTAAATGACGTCACGTTGTGCAGGTGAATTATATTTAGTGCAGTGGGGTTATGCTTTAATAGTCGCAAAAAAATGGAACTCCTTGGCCCCTGCTTTTTTATATTTTTGTGTTGATGTTGATTATCAGTCACTATAAGAACGTTAATGCAGTGAAGTGTTTTCATAAACACTTATTATGCATTCACATATTTTAAAAAAATATATAGCAGCAGTAATTGCTTCGAAATGTGAACGACGTTCATTAAAATAAAGATACAAAGGAAATAAAGCCTATACCCAGCGTATTCTAGTAAAACTAAAAGCGACCCCCCCCCCTCCCACCCCCCGAAAAAAAAAGAAGAAAATTTTGTTTGCAAAATGATGAGATTGTAAAATCTCTAATAAGTACACTTGACGGCAGGTTAACACACTTGAAAACCTCTTTGGGATTCCTTACGGTGAGATGATACACTGGCGCCATCTGTCGGACCGATGTGGAACATTTGGTACTTTCGTATGTTTCCTTTTTTGTTTCGCGCATCATTCTCTTTTTTCTCGTTTTCTTTTTGGCTTGATAAACTTTTTAGAATGTAATAAACTATCATTTTTTATAAATAGTATATGTCCATATGATTTCGCCCATACTGAAAAGCCTCTGCTCTAGTGCAATCCGGTTTTAAGGTCACCTCATGGGTTGCGCCAAAATGCCACAATGTTATCTTCTCGTAAAATATCACAAGAAGTTGGTCGTGCAAATGCAGGTGTATGGCCGGGCCTCCGGATGACCAAAAAGGAACACTGGAAATGAGAAAGTTATTCCTGCAGAATAACGCTATCGACCACGGCGGATGTTAGTTTAAAGAAACAATTTGTATCTT
>JAZHYW010062309.1:0-21201 GCA_037355805.1 Ixodes ricinus | reverse complement strand
GAAGGATGTCTGCGCTTCAAAACAAGTTTTAGCGGAGGTTGTTTTAGGGACCTGGCGAAATAATGTTTGCTTGTACTTTTTTTAACTTGTAAATATATTCCATTGAGTTAGATATATTAGGTTTTGTGGGATGTATTGACGAGAACAAGGCAGCGTACGTATTTGTATCCTTCGTTATTGTGGAGACTGTCACCTGCGAGTAAATGTCTTTGAATTGTGGAGTATATAAAGTGGTGCAGCAGTCACCAGCGTCGTGAATACTCTCGCGTGCATGTTTTACTGCCTCTTTATTGGTCTTTTCTGTGCATGTAAAAACTTAATGTAGTGCATATTGCTTCTAAACTTCGTACTCGTATAAAAAAATATCCGTAGAGGGCTGCTAAAATTGGCAGCATCTTACCTTAGTTTGTGTTTACCGGCAGTTTAAAGGTGTTCTTTAACACCCTTAGGGTGTTAGCCCCGCTCCGGTACAAGTTGATTGACACCCTTAAGGATGTAATTTTTTTTAGAGTGAGTCATAAAACAAAGTGTGCCTCAAAAGTAAATTTTAAACTTTCCGCAAGGAATAACCGCGTAATAACTACATAAAAAAGTACTAGTCATGAAATAGCATTTGTCATGCGAAGGAACAGGCACATTTTTAGTTTAATTGCTTGTTACATCAAACGGATGTTTGAAATGTTGTTGGGGTACGACATAAAAAGTTATTCGTGCCCTATGGCGTAAAATGAATATTTAATCAGCTTGTATTCTTCTCTCAACCTATGGCTTCCGCGTTAACGACAGTCGTAAGCATTACTGATGAAGATTTTATATACAGACGCGCTAAAATATGCCGTTAGTCCACATTTCGGCAAATCGCTTGGGTATGGCTGCATGACTCCAATCTACGAAGGGACGTCGGCGAATGACGAGGTCAAAATGATGTCTATACTCGTTTCCACCTTAAGAACCCTAGTAAAAAAACGTCGGCTCCTCGCGAAGCATTACTAATTTCCCCGTTTATTTAGATAAGATTTAGATTTAGATTTAGAGAAGATTTAGATGCAGGCGCATTTTAGATTAGATATATGTTGTCTAATCGAGGCGTGCACGCTTCAAACGCCAAAGAAGCACTGCTTTTTCCTCCGACAACAAAATCACATACGAACTACTTCACGCGGCGCATGAACAATGCGCAAAACTTCTTTTTTTTTCGTAAAATGAAAACAAGTATAAATTAAAAGAAAAACAGTGTGCGCTGTGACCCTAAGCCTGGAGCTTGACATGCTTACGTCATGCTCAGTTTCACAACGCAGACTACCTTTTTATGTCTAAACATACTTTCAGCTGCGCCATTTTCTCACCCTTCTCCATAGATTAAAGGTTTGGCTTTCCCAAAGGCATTACGGGAAAGTAAACACCCTGATATCTTAGAGTGTAGCGAGAACTACAAACCTTAAGCCTAAAACAAAATCTATTATAGTACATGCTTACCATATAATCTTGCTTTTTAGTCTTCAAATTTACGACTTAAAAAAAAAGAAATCCTTTTTGTCTTGTTTGCTACATTCGGGGAGGCGGTATATACTCTGACAACGCATACATAGTGTTTTGCACCAAAAGCACTGCTGGAAAGGCTCAATCCAAAAATAAACAAAACCCGTGAATGTGTAATGCTTCGAGGTGCATTGGGTATGAGGCGGAGCCTTGAATTTGCGCGGTTCAATCAAAAAAAAAGGAAAAAGAAAATAACGAGGCGTTGGAAGGTGCATCACTTCTGTCGGGATGCTAGAACAAGGGTCGGTTGGCACAGGTTCGTGGTGAGCGCCAAGTCACGCCATTTTTGATCTTGGATTTTCGAAAACAGAAGACAGTTTTTATGTTCTTATGTTCCCACACACCCTACTTGCGCCCACAAACATCCGATAGTTACTTGATATAAAAGGCGCGTGGGCAATCGGTTGGATAGAACCGTCCAAGCCAGGGGCCGCAACCTACAGTTAACGAGGCGCACTCCCGGAGAGAAGGTATGTTTGGTTCCAAACCCTCTATAATCGGACGTATTAACTCTCAATTTCTATGTGCCGTCACGATTTGTATGGTATTATTTTAACCCCTTAGCATTATGTTTGTGTTAGATGTTTTATCTTTTTAGTAAGTGTGTTTCGAGCATATGTATTTGCTTGCTGATTTTGTTTGTTTGTGTAGGTGCCCCAAAGAGAAAACCAATGTGATTGTTTTTGGGCACCGAAAAATGAAGATTATTATTATTATTAACAGTATAAAAACAGTCCTTATCTCTTCATACTCTCGACACTCGCAGAAAAATTGACCGGCTCTCATTCATGCATAGACTGTACTACAACCCATGGTCATCCAGAACATTTTTTCCCCAGCCCATCATATCTCCTCTCGCCTAGATCATCCATGTAAAGTTGAACCCATTTTATCCAAGACTAACTCCTACAATTACTCACCTCTCGCATTATGTATTTCGGATTGGAACAGCCTGCCCTCAAGCTCGGTGACAACAAATAGCTACAACCATCTTACGCAGGAGCTTGTTAAGTTGTTTGAATAATCTATTGTGTAATGATGCTTTTTTTTTCTTTCTTGTCCTCATCAGTGTTTTCCCAATTTTATTATAAGTAATTTGAATTTGATGTACCCCCTTATGTAATGCCTCGGAAGAGGTCCATAAGGTAATAAAATGAAATGAAATGAAAGGGATTTACCAAATAAAGTTTGTTGATCAGCTGATTTCCAAACAAACAATAAGCCAAAACATTAATTCGCAGCGAACCCCATACTTCGTTTCAGCTTAGTTTCGAGCATGGACAAAGTTATGGGTGGCTGGGGCCAACGACGATAGGACGCGACCTCGCCTGCACTTGGCGTATCACTCCGTGCGGAATCTGCGCAGAGGTGCAGAGGAGTCGAAGAGAGGACATTTCTTCTGTTACGGGAGTATCGACGGCATCGTCTGCTACATAATTAAAAATGCCATTTCGCGTCCTGGAATAGAACTACGGTTCATTGCAGTGGCTTCTTGGCTTCACGGAGGGCCGTCGCACTGCCGGCAGAGGAAGGCCAGGGCTGGAACACGGAAGTTGGTAATGTTCGATGCCCAGACGGGCCTTCCTCTCTGCCGCGGTGCCGTCCGAAGCACACGGAAGAATCGCGATTTTTCCGCAAACGCGTAACAGCAACAAAAGCATGCCGCGTCCTTCCGGTTGCACTGGAGTACGCGTTTTCTCGGCGCTCCACCGACACAGCAAGGTTTTGCCCCTGACCACCGCCTTGACACCCGATTTTGACCCGTTTTTCATCGCAGGGCGTTTCCCGCCGTCAACGGATAAACTTTTCGTCCATTTCCCAACGTTTGTTATCTCCGATGTTTGCTGAACAACTTCGCGGTACGACGCGTTTTGAGGCTCCTAACAAAGTAAAGTGCAAATTCATCACGATCTCGTGCCTGACGCCCAAACGTGCCTTTTTTCTTATCTTGCGTTGTCGGTGGAAATTAGGAGTGCAGAAAACCAAAGGATGTCCAGCAATTTGGTGTTGAGAACATGAAATCGCACGAAAAAACTGGAAAAAAAAACGTGTAATCGCCTCAGTGTTGCCAGAAGGTAGGCATTTTGAAGAACGTGGAACGTCATTTATTTTATTAATTTTTTAGTATTTAGTTCTTAGCAGGACACAACTGGAAAACTGAGCGATTTCTGCACACAAAACAAAGTATTTTGAAATTTTACTTTTGTGAACTACTTCGTGATGCGTTGGAACGCTCTTTTTCAAGTAGTGAACCTTCCACCAGCCCTTGGCTGCGCTCGGAGCTAAGCTGAAACGAAGTATTGTTAAGGTTTCCGCGAGTCTTCCTAAAATGAAGTTTTTAAATGTATGATATTTCACAGCCGCTTTAATTGAAGTGATCGCTAAATGTGTATTCCCATGGCGGACTTGTCCCCGGATAGATTTGTACGCAATCGGTGACGTTAATTTTACTGCGCATCAAAATACGCCACGTTTCAGGCGAAAAAAGCATGCAAATCTTAAGGACTGATCCGCGGACCACAAGAAAGTGCCCGGGGACAAGTCAGTAGGCCTGTGGAATGCTGTGTGCCATGTGGGCAAACGTCATGAAATTGATCATAATGTAGAAACAGCGCAAAAATGAGCTGTTTCTACATTATGATCAACGAATACCAGCTAGACCAACCCCCGACGTTACTTCTGTCATGAAATAGGTTCGCGGAGCTGTCGTACCATATGGTTATCCAGATATTAAACCCGTTCTATTTTCACTTTTTTTTGTTCCGAAGAGGTCCATGGCAGGTCCGTGTATTTGGCTAACTTGGAAGAAATCAATCGCGACGAAGTGCTCGCTCCACTAGTGGCTGCACGATCGAGCCGTCTTTTTTTCTTTCTTCACTACGGAAGATGCTCAGCCTTCGTTCGTATGGCTTTTGCTTGACTGTGTTTTATGTAACCGCTTACGCTTGTTGATATTTCATTAACCCGAATCTGATTATATTGTATTTTTTGAAATTACTGTTTTCGTACCTGCAGCGTATAAAGCTGCTTTAATAAAATGATGATGTTTTACAATAATTTATATGAATATAGATATAGTTCGTTTCATTTCAAGACCGGAACCCACTTGGTTTAAAACCAACACCAATTCAAAATGTTTTCAATTCAGAAGGAAAACGTAGTTCTCTAAAAAAACCAAACGATATAATAACACAAATGCATGCAATCCCATAGCCAGACGTAACCATGTGCGCGAATAGCACAACGCGGAATCGTGGGGTCATTCTTGGCTATCAAAATAAGTAGGATGGCCTAGGTGACGTTAAAATATTTTCATACTTCTACGCCATACCAAATTAAACGTCTGAGCTCGTTTAAGTTTCAGATCTGGTCCGCTATTTTTTTCAAAATTACCAACCATATAATCGAAGGTGTTTGCCGCGAAGCTTTCGATAATTTTATTGAACACATCTGTGCACAATTTCGATCCGGAGACAGAGTGTTCGTCTCCATTTTTCATTATAATCTTTATAGTGTCGCCTTTTGGGCACTTCCCAGGCGAGCCAGATGGTTTCAAATCCGGGCCGGTGGCTGGGCACATTGCGTGTTCTCAAGCAATGAAGGATGTTGTCGTACCATCCAAAATGAACCCTAACCTTGTTTCCCTGAGCACCTGTAAAGTAAACATAACTTCATGAGTTAGTGCCGTGCTTCTTAACTATCATGAGCCCCTTCCTGTCAGTTATTACAGAAGCTGTTATATGCGCTTCCGTTTATGTGTGTACATTTCTTCACAATTTTGTCGCCTTGATGGAGCGTGACTGCAGTGCAAAGCGTGGCTGAAATTTACTAGCGCTAGCAGCCTCACTCGGCGTTTACTTTACATTTCAGCAAGGTAGGATCTACCTGAGGAAGGAAAACGTCGAAATGTCAAGAGCGTCGTCATGGCCAGGGTTAACGTCAGCGGTGCTGTGCAACGCTATAACTATGCTTGACATCGGCAGCCTCGTTTCGAACATGCAGTACGTCAATGGTTTCCATCAACTTAAAAAGGAGCGTGAACACTCGTCAACGTAAAACAAGGAGTCAGAAAATTGCCCTTAGGTTATCACGGCGTAAGGATCATCATCCTCTAGGTAGATTTCTGTGCATGCCCGGGAAAGCACAGGTTTGCTGCACCCTACGAACTGGAGGCTGCGGTAGAACCTCCGCATGCCGTATTCGTACTCAGCAACTTTGAGACGTTTTTTTTTTTGTGGCCTTTTCCGTCTTTAACCTAAAAATGCGTCGCATTTTTAACGTTTTATCTTATTTAAAATAGTATACACAAATACAAGCGGGCAAATGGAACTGCGCGGTTCATGGGAGTCAGCCAGCCTTCAATGAACTCACACGCCATGTAAGGTCCATACCGGCAGAAACGCCGCTACATTTTTTCACTGAGGCCAGAGTTGTCATTTTATGTCGTTGTTTTGGTCCTGATCGTATTGGAGGCACCGCAGTTGTAGGGATTCTTCTTTTAGTAAACTTAAAAAGAACGCCACTTTGTCGCTGGGGCCCTTCATCTTTTCTTTCTCCACTGGCAGGTTGGCCAAGCGCTGGCTGTAATGTAGAAGTCGAGCGTCACGTTCCAGTGTCCGGAACGCATCTTCGACTCGTGTGTTAAGCGTCCCATCCCTCCCATACATGAAGAGTGGTCCTGAAATGGCGAAAAATAACGTCACAGAAACCGGAGTGCCTTGCTGTCGGATGCCGCGACCCAGGCGATTGGTGTTAGAATTCCCGGAAAAAACAAATTAGTAGCGAACGCGGGTGTCGTCGTCGTCGCGGTGTTCTTGACTGTCGAGGCTTCAGTCAATCTGGAGAGCAACCTGCAGTTAAAGGGGCATCTTCTACGCCCACCACCAGTGCTGTGACACCGGCAGCATCGCGATCGGAAACAACATGGCCCTCTATGTTGCCATCAAACAAAAACTAAGAGACCAGATTTTTTTTTTTTGACGCGGTAAACACATGAATTGGTGACGCGTTCCAGGCGCAATTCTTTGAGTATGTGACAGATTTTTTATTTTTTTTAATTTTATAAGCTGATCCTGTCCATTCCTCCGCAAGGGCTGAGAATTTTTTTAATTTTTAAAGGTCTTTCCTTTCCTCCGCCAGGGGCCATCACTACGCTCTTGTCATGCGGGTATTCTAAGGGACGAATAATGTTGTGTCACCGGCGAATGCAACTTGCAATGATCTTATTTGTTGACTTTTGAATTAATGTTTAAGCTAAATGGAGCTGGCGACTGTTTTTGGTATTCATCATCATCATCATATTGATTTGTTGTGCAAATAAACAACCAGAAGGCTGTAATGCGGGACTGGTATATAAAGGTGAAGAAAATAATCCTACACAAATTCCACATGCCAACATATACATCCATGAAATCACATGATGAACAGAAATTCATTCGAGCAACTTATTCAAGAATAAAATAGCATATTATGCAATGGTCTTTTGAATTTCACACAGTTCTTGAAGATATCTAAGTTTTAATTTCCAAAATTATTGACACATATTTGCATTCTAAATAAAGGCGTAGACATTATGTTGTTCTGAGTGTAAAACGTAAAAGCACTCATATTAAAATGAGCCGGAACATTAAAATTATTTTTGCATAAAAGCTTGGAGTCTATATCATTATGAATTACTCTGTGCAAAAATACTATATCGCGTGTCAGCCTTCTGGTAAATAAAACTTGAAGCCCTAATTTAGCAGGTAGAAGTTCTTAATTATAAAAATGCCTTCTGCCAAGATGTCTTTCATAAGCGTACCAGGCGTCTCTGGACAGAGTCTATTTATGCTTCATCATGTGCACCTGATTAGGGATCAAACAAAACAAGCGGAACAAGCAAACATGGCCCACAAAATGCCGGGTTATACGAGTTATCATTGCCAACAATCTAACTGTGGCTCAAACGATCTGGCTGGCGTGGTAGCTGAACGAAAGCGAGCTATCAAAATGCACACTGAGATCACGAATACAAGACACTCGTGAAATAATCTTACCGTCAATTGAATACAAATATGACAAAAGTTCCTGTTTTCTACTGTACGACAACACCTTAGTTTTTTCCATGATTAATTATTAAGAGTTCCCATACACCAATCTAGTATACACGACGCCTCATTCTGAAGAAACACACAGTCATCCCTCGCACGAATTCTCAAAAAAGCTTGATGTCGTCAGCAAATAGCAACGCATTTGAATTAGATATGCAAGTTTCAATGTCATCGATAAAAATCAAAAACAAAAGTGGCCCTAAATTGGAGCCCTGGGGTGCTCCAGACGGCAGAAGAAAAGGGTCAGAAAAACTGTCTGAAATACGAACGACGCAATGACAGTCAGTCATATAGCTTTTGAACCAATTTACGAGTACAGGAGAAAATCCGTTCTGCGATAGCTTATGCAAGAGCAAGGCATGATTAACTTTGTCGAACGCTTTGGAGGGATCAAAATAAATAACGTCAAACTGACAACGACCATGAACGTAGGCTGCTGAATGATCGAGAAAGATACATAGATTCGTCTCAATTGAGCGTGTTTTACGAAAATCATGCTGAAAGCCAGTAATGCGTCGATTGAAATAAAAAGACACACGTGTGTGCACTAAAATCTCAAATACCTTTGAAAAAGCACATATAAGGGACACAGGGTGATAATTGTTTGCGGCACAAGTATTGCCAGCCTTGTTTACTGGAGCAACAACCGACTCCTTCCAGACAGATGGAAAAAAACCCGTACACAAGGAAATATTAAACGTATGTTCTAAGACAGGTGCAAACACACTCTATCAACCCTTGACAATATTAATGGTAATCGAATCTATGCGAGTTGATAATTTCGGCTTCAGTTTTTTTATGGTCTTCATTATTTCGCTAACTGGGACTCTGTTAAACACAAAGAAAAGCAACCATTAAAGTGACTTGCGAATATGGTAGTGACGCCTTTAGGGTCAGACAGGTATCTTGAATCACTTTTTGGGCTGTCATCATGTCCACTGCGTCTCGTGTGCTCTTTGCGAAATTTCCAAAGTTTATCTGGGTTATGTAACAAACTATTTTCCACTGTTCGTCGATAAACACGCTCGTCACAAATAAACAACTTTTTCATGAGAGAGCGATAGATGCTAAACCTAGCGTTCCACGTTTTTGCTCTGTTTTTCTTGTACATTTTATGACAGTGAGCCCTTTTGCGGATATAGTGTATCAGATCTTTTGAATACCACGCAGGGTACCATTTGGACTTGGATGATAGCTGATGAGTAAACTTATCGATTCCATTTTTTACTACGGCTGTGAATGATTTCGCCGCTGAATCAGCTGAAACGTCCTCTAAGATGGGCAACCAGTTATAATTTTCAAAATACTTATAAAGGCCAAAATAGTCAGCTTCTTTGAAAGAGTAATACATGCAGCTTTCACTAGCTGCTGCTTTTAGAACCATAAAAAGTGACACTAAAATGTGGGTGATAGACGTCAGGCTTTACAAGGAGAATTTGGGCCAACGTTAAGCCGTGAATAGGCGCATTTGAAAGTAAGAGGTCTAGAACATTTCCAGCACTATTACAATAGCTGTTAAATTGGTACAGTCCATTAAAATGTATGAAACTCAAAAGGTGAGCCGATTTGCTTACTGTTCTACTATTTTCGCTATTGATAACTCCTGCCGACCAATCGACACCTGGTAAGTTAAAATCGCCATACATATGGATACAAAACTTTGAAAAATCGATCTCGTTTTCCAGCATTTTGATATGTTCAATAAAAATACGGCTATCCGATAGAGGAGGGAAATAATAATTTTAGATCAGGTAGTTAGGTCCATCATTCGAGAGTATTCCTACCCAAACGCATTCTGAATATGATTCTAGGTCACGTCCTCGATGTGAGGTGATTGAATTATCGAAGGCAATTAAAACACCTCCCATAAATTTGTGCCCAGTTACAGCCTAGTCTCTATCACGCCGATAGATGTTATAGAAATAGGGAAAATAGCTTGAGTTTGACATTTCTTTACTAAGCCAGGTTTCGGTCAGACATTAACAAAAAAATTGCAAGACAGTACATTATATATAAAGTCAGAGTTACGTAATTTAGGAGTTACTGTACTAGGAAGTTTATTGTAAGTGTTACGACAGTTTCGCCGAAAGGCTCGGTTTCTTCAGGAGATGACACCTCCTGACGAGGCCGAGCCTCTCGGCGAAACTGTCGTGGCATTTAAAATAAACTTCCTAGTATACTAACTCCAAGAGTGCGTAACTTTGACTTATTACATTTTCCCGGTCCATTGTTCTCAAACTAAACTGCCATACACACATACACAGACACAGACACAGACACAGACACAGACACACACACACACACGCACACACAAACACACAGGCACGCACGCACGCACGCACACACACACACACACACACACATATATATATATATATATATATATATATATATATATATATATATATATATATAAGGTAGAAAGCCACCGAGGGTCAGAACAAACTTTGAAGGTTTAATTCAACATGTATAAGTTACAGAAAACCGCGACGTTTCGGAGGGGGACCCTCCTCTCAAGCGTGTATATATATGCAGGGTGTTGACTGTTGACTAAAACAAAAATACTGTCGTATTGGGTGAAGGCCAAACCGAAATAAAACTGAAAGTGAATGCGGTCCTTTCGCTAGATTCTGCATTTTTTAATGGAAATGTTAGTAACTTGAAAAAAGAACTTCCATTGAATTTATTATTGAGTTTATAATAACTCGTTTCGCTTAAATTAGTTTTCTATAAAATATTAATCAGACCAAATCCATAATATGCAGCCAAATCCAGAATATGCAGATGGACTCTGTTGCAGCACGACAACCTCGTCACTGCAACAGAATCCATCTAAAATCTCTCAGCTCGTTTTACCCTATCGAACTGCTAGTGCCACATTAATGAAAATTGGTATATCTTTACCATCTCTCTCCTTCTATACGTGGTAAATTAGCATGTTGATGTTTATTACAAAAAAAAATCATAATCCCATCTCACGCGATCAAATGATAACTCTCCCCTTTTACAACTCGTCCCGTCTTGATCATCAGCATAAAGTTGAAGTTTCAATCTCATTAACAAAGGCATTCCACTCATCCTGTCTTCCTCTCACAGCACAGGAATATAAGAACCACCTCCCCGGTTTGATTGCTACCATCACTTATCCTAACCTGCTCCGAAATGCTATCACTAACCATTTTTCTTTTCAGTGATGCATGACCTGCTTGACTGTTCGTTTGCTTTCATATTATTAATGTTGTTCCAATACTTTCAATTATATGTCTCTCCTTTTCCCCTCCACGATGCCCTGAAGCCTTGAATATGTGTTCAATAAATAAATAAATATATCTGGGTGCAGCTCACTATGTTAGACATTACGAAAAACATCTGTATCACAATTTAAAAGGAAGAAAGAAAGAAAGAAAAAAGCGGAGCACTCAAAAAAGAAAGGCCTGAGTTGAGAGCTGCCTTTTATAGTTTTTCGTCCCTGAATTTGATTGTCAGATTCAAATTGGGCAGAAGTTGAGGTTAGCCTGTTCTTTTTTAGGAAAACGTGCAGCGATTGACGGAGAGCATGCGCCAACCCTGTCTGTCACCTGTTAGGTGTCAAAGGTGTCGGATCGTCATCGTCGTCAGCTCTGAGCCAGCTCAGAAACAAGCAAGGATGCACCTGACATCGCCGATGGCGTAACTTCCCCTAACTTTTTCTTCTGCAATCTTTCTTTCCTATGCTCGGCGCGCAGACATTGCGTCGCTCCTACTAATAAAAAACAATATTTTACATAAGTAATTGTTAAATGACCCACATTAAACTTTCACAGTTCTTCTGAGTTCAAAAAAAACCTCTTCAGATTTTTTTAATGGCGATCCTTTCTGAGCTCATAGACCACAAATCTTGTAACGAACCTGCGCACATAATTTATGCTTGTTGCTTAAGACGTCCCAGTTCTCGCTTAAAATGGTTCAACAATCCTCCTAACTCATATAAGCATTTAATGCAAATATAGCCGTGATAATAAACGTATTAGATAGATTAATATGTAAATCTATCTATATAGTATAATATAAAAAACGCACTGTATATTCATAGCTTTTTTTGTACACCATTAAGAAGCACATTGCGCAAACCCAGGATTAGTTTCGGCATAGTTTACTTTATTGTGCCGTGGAGTGCTCAATCTAAAAAGAAAATACAATGCACACGAACCTTAATGCGAATGAATTCGTCCTGGACTTTTCAAACGTGATTTTAGCTCGAGAAGACGTAGATATGGGTACACAATTCAATATTTTATTAAGAGATGAACACTGGAGATGAAACAGTTTTAAAAAAATATCGAATTAGTTGAACTTAATTTATTATGAAGAGCGGCCTGGCCAAACGATATGTGACGTGAAATATTTTGATAAAAATTGCTTTATTTATAATTTTTATAACACCGTTACCCAGGACGTCTTAAATCACATTGGTATACATGCACAAAAAATATCGAAAAAAGAATTCAATGAAAATGTTAAAACATTACTGTAAACTTTCTTACCCGCAAAGTAAGCAAGCTCCATGAAGCCTGTTTGTTTCGGTAGTTTAGGCAAACCTTGGAAGGTTTTGATGCTGAGTGCTTTTTTTGCCGAACATGCATTACTGCAAATAGTGTATGACTCGCCTAGCGAGACAGTATAATCAGTAAAACAAACGGACCAAGTAACTAATACAATGTTGGACGTCACCTTGCAATAATATGTTTAAGAAAAAAACAAAACACGATCGATTGAATAATCGGGTATGCATATATAAACAAGCAGAACACAAGGGCGTAAGTGAGCTGGAGAATATAAGTGGCAAAGTTTGCAGTGTGTCATTGCATGAGACAATAACCTTTATACCGCCTATGTTGGGTGCACGGGTGACTTACCAAAAGTTGCAGATCAACAAGTAACACTTTTTGAGCACTTTAATTTGAAAGCCTGAAAGGAAAAATATTTTGGTAAACTTTATTTTCCGAGAAAAAAAAAACATTTCACGGTAAGTCTTGGGTTTAAAGCCTCAGTTGTTATCATCCATACGTTCGTGAGCATTAGCACAAATATCAATTTCTGCATGAGCTGAAGAGACGCAACACTTCTTATATATTACATATTTGTAGAACGGCCGATTAGTGAGCCCCGAAAGATCAAACATACGAAATACATCGGGATCTTTCAAAATAACACGATGCACAACAAATCAATGCTTAGAAGATATATAGTTAGAAGATATTCCGCATATATATCGTGACGCAAGAAAAAATATTTTTTGCAAAAAACATACTTCGAGAGAAAGACATGATTTCAAGTTAATACTTGGTTTATGTCCTGTTCAAGGTTGGATATATCTTTTTGCTCACAGTTCGAAACACTGATTTTTTTCTCTCGATACAGATATTTCGTTTTGTCCAATAATAAATTAACAACTCTTCGCACCTTCTCAGAAAGTGAACCCAACTTAGGCTTTTGAATTCTTAGGAGCGTCATAAATACCTCTAACTTACTATGCAGTATTTTCTGACTTACTGCTTTGATCTGTTTTTGTTTGTTTTTTATTTTACGTCCACGCGAAGAAAACAAAAACGCTCAAGCATTTTAGTGGCATACAATTCACCTGTAGCGGCTATTGTAATTAAAAAGAATACGCCTCTTGCCAATAAAGAACAGCCTCTTCAGGCGAGTTTTCCCAGCGACGTTCATAAGGAGCTATACAAAATTGGAAACCACACGAACAAACAACAAATGTTGTAATACACACCAAAAATGGAAGAGCAGCGCCATCTACCCTGAAGAGAGAGAAAGGCTCCACTTTGAATGACCTACTTTTTGAAAACAGTTCTATTCTGTGCCGAGAGATGGCGACGTCAGTTTGTGAAGGCGACTGCTTGCGGTAGCCTCCGACTTCAATTCGTTGGTGCTTTGAATATCCTTACAATCCTTACCTTCTACGGTTCGTGTGGCGTACTAAACTCGGAACGAAATTCTTGTAGACAATCCGGTTTGATCTACGAGAACGCGTACGCTCGCACACGTTGACTGCTGCTTTAAGCGAGCACCTCTTCGAAAATGCCATAAAAACGTTGCCCCCAGTAAAGTTATTTCATAGATGTAAACCATTAAAAAAAATGTTATGCTAACAAATTACAGCAAGGCAGAGCTGAATCTCAATCTTCCAAAGGGAGCTAACGGGTTATTTTTTTATATTGATTGATGCAGTTATTGCGGAGATAACATAATTTTGTATTTTACATTTAAACTGCAAAACTAGTCTGCGACTTTCAATGTTGAAGTTATCAAAAACAAAAACAATAAATGACAGAAAATTGATGGGAAAATGCATGATCACAGTGTAGTGTACTAGACTGTGTGTGCACCCAGGTCAGGTTCTGCGTTGACGTCGCGTGTTTAGTTTTCGCCCGAAATTTGTGTTAAACGTTAGTGACGTAAAGTTTAATTTTTCATGCTGAGTCAACAACTGATCTCTAATACAGTGGTCGGGATGGTGCATAGCTTCTCTCTGAGCAAGGCGCCAGTGAAGCCAGCAAAGTTCGATATTCGTCCCGGAAGTCTGGCGTTTGCTGGGCTTCGTAGGGCATTTAATCGATGTTTTGGTTCGTGTTTTTTTTTTCGTGTCCGAGTGGGTTTTTACAATTTCGTTTTAAATAAAATCCCGACAATAAGGCATTTGAACGTCGGACATATAAACTCGTGATCAACTAGAATCTCAAAATTTTCACGTCGAATGGCTTGCCAGGAGACTTCCCGAGTCTTCCCGGTTACTGCACAACAAGCATGTCCTCTTGAAATGACAAAAAAAAAAAAAACACCGAGCGCCCTGAACGCTTTTCGAACGAGCACTCGGAAGAGTTGAAAAGCCTGTCAAGTGCTCACTTCCGGGACAAGCCACTCACTTCCGGTGGCTTCATACATGTTTGCTCAATGCGCCATCCATCCCGCTAGTGGATATCAGTGGAATCGATACGTATCCAACACAGGGCCGGGCACAATCACAATACAGAATAAGACAATCAGTGTCGCCTTTGAGGGATTATAAAGATAGAACTTAGCGCTACCAATAGTATAATTTGCTTGCATTTTGCGTTAACGTGTTTGTACATTAAAGTTTAACAACGCGGACTCAATCTGGTCGACGAAAAACTACTGGACTCTTGGCAGATCAACGAGTTTTGAAAAGAGTGCAGCCCTACATTTTTTCTTAAAATTGCTTACTCTTTCATGAAACCTTGGACTTTTACGACACAGCTATTACCTACCCGACAGTCTCTGAAAGTCATTAATATAATTAGAGGGAGACTGAGAAATCTGAAAAGAAACCTTTCATTTCATGTTTGTTATCTAAAACGTATGATTACTTGTGATCGTATTTTGTGGCTATTCTTAGGATAGACTAGACAGCGTTGCATAAGCTATTAAATAGCTCTAATGAGGTCAAGAACAGCGTAATAAACTGTGAAGGGTGTAAGAAACGGGAGGGCGACACGAGAGCGCGTGTCAATAGAGCGCGCCGTCAAGAGAGTGCTGAACAGCAGCTGAAGTCACTATAGGTGCCTTTCCCCGTGTCCTCTTTTGCCGTAACCGGGTTGTTATATATTGAATTAACTGTTACGCGACAGAAAGCACTGCACAATATATGAGTGCAGCTTCATATTTTGTCAATATTCTTAGGAACGGACAGATTTATTTCTAGCGCATTCCAAATTTGACGTTTTCCCCACGTTTGTCAGATATAAACATGATAATGATGGTAACACCTGCACGCAGGTTAGGCTCCTGTAGCCTTTCTTTCGGTAAATAACTAAAATGTTGAATCGTGAAAAAAGACTCATCACCAGACCGATTTTTTTTATTGGTTATATTGATATTTGAATTGAATTTTTGTTTCGGAGGGACGAAAAGGACAAGTAGAATTGTCTCGAGAGGGGAAGTAGTGATCACTTTTAAAAGGAGCACACTATATATGAACGGCAGCGATGACAATTGCGCGGTATTGTATTGAGTTAGGATAGATAAGCTGAATAAAATAAATTACCTTAAATGGTGGGACTGCAGACCGCTGCGTTCAACACGCTTGTGCCACTTCGCCCTGCTTAACTTGTCGCACAACACTGCTTTCATCTCAGTTCAGTGCACACTAGATTCAAATGATTAGCTGATCTTAAGATTAGTCGGTACATGAACAGTAAAGCAATAACTATCTTGTATATGTTACTGTGCTCAACGGTAGTCTGCACTGCATAGTTGTGTCAACAACATCTACATGTTTCGCCGTTAATTTAATAGGACGAACATTTAGGATTCTAGCGCGTTCCATTGTTGTACAGGTACCTTTCTCTACTTTGGTCAGAAATTTTGCGAACTTTCTCCTCATCCGCTGGTTTTGCAGTGAGCATTACACCAGACAGGGCTGCGCAGAGATAGTCCAGAAAGTATTGGGGGATACAAATACTGAGATACATCTATTTTAAGGCCCGAAATAGAGATAGCGAAACACATTTGTCTTTTATGCAACGGGATATCCCTGAGATACTTCTGCAAAAACAGCGAAAAAATATTCCGGACTACAGATAAAGATACTTATAGAAATACATTTGTTTCCGAACGGTACTCGTGGAGAGGGCCTGGCGAATGCGAATGGCAATTTAGGCTTGCGCTCCTCATTTTGTGTCATTGTATGCACTCACCCTTAGCTGCCACCCCCGGTGAACCTCATATTTACTGGACGGTAAAGATTGCGTGCCATGCTTGACGAAAGGCGTCTGCACGAAACAAACCCTGTTTTGCCGAGAGGGTGCATTTCAAACTGTCGACTTATATGCTTCTGAGTCACCCATAGTATGGGGATATTGGACAACAGAGCCGAACCTTTTCTCCACTCAGGTTCTTTACTACGTTCGCTCTGCTAAATTGAAAAGGGTGGAAAGCTTTGTGGGTGGAGCCAGGGGTTTCCCCAGGATTCTAATCAAGGGGGGGTGTCCCAATTTCTCGGGGGGGGGGGGGAGGCAATGCGAGGCGAGGCTAGATAAAATATAAAACTGTTTCTTTTTTAGTCCACTAGCTAAATTACAGACGTCTATTAACCAAATGCTTATACCCGTAATGTATGTTTCCCTTTCTCTATATATACACCTGAGAGGTGGTTGTTGAATATTAGAAGAAGAGGAGAGCCGGGATACAGCGCGGGCTCGCGAGCCGGCGCACCGGCGATCGAGTTTTGCTTGTAGATAAAATGGACGCAAACGGTACGGAGCGGTTCTAGTCCCTTCTTTAACAGTGGTGTTTTCTACGTAATCTAAAATTATTTTTTTTTTGGATTTAAGGGGGGTGTTTACGAAAATTAGGGGGGGGTGTACACCCCCCTAGGGAGGGTCTGGGGAAATCTCTGGGTGGAGCTTATTCTGTAATTCTTGCAAGTAGCCTTGTTTAAACCACATTTATATTTTTGTTTTAACGTTGGTGACTATGATGGATCATGGGACGGGTTCATGTTATAAATTCTGAAGCACTTTGCACCAAGCAGATATTTTTAGCTTCTATATTCGTCGCAAAAACGGCAACAAATGTAGCCAGATACCTAAGTCTGGCAAAGTATCGCGATACAAGCGATACACTGTAAATATATTTCACTACTGAAATAAAAATACAACTTTTCAAATATATCTCGATACAGAGATACAGATACTCGAAAGTATCTCTAAGATACTATTGCGATACATTTGTAGGGCGGTACTGCCCAGCCCCGACACCATCAAGCTTTCGTCCATTACGCTTTTCTCCGGCATTTTAAACGCGCGTTTTGAAATTTTCTTGGCTGCAACTAGAACCCTCTATCGAACATTTCCAAGGCGCGCAAACGCGCTCTTACTCACGCTCTAATAACACGCGCTCTCGCGTCGCGGCGTCGCGGCGCTCTCCTATCTTGCGCTCTGGTGACGCAGCGCTCTGCTGCCCTGCGTCCTGCTGTCGTGGTGCTCTCCTGTCGCGCGCTCTCCCGTCGGCGCTCTAGTGTCGTGCTCTCTCGTAAAGGTTGTCCCTTTTATTACTGTCTATATACATTTTGCGAAAAATCTGAGAAGGCAGCCTGCGAGGTCCTGTGGACTCCTCGCTGCCCCCACGGTACCTGTCACGTGAAACCGATGAGAGCGGGAGCGTAACGCAGTTGCTCGTCTGCGCTTTCCCGCTCGCCGTTACCTCCAAGTCACTTCGGTCATCTGCTACAACCGGTTAATTTGTACCTAGGGTTCCCCACATTATTTTTGGCGCCGCGGATTGCGTTCCACGCTTTCCAAAAGATCTGCTTTCGGCCATTATTGATTGCAGGTAAAGGTGTCGCGGAGATCTTTCTTTGTTGTTGTTTTAGTCTCGACCCCTAATAGATTGAAGAACGATAACAAGTTTTTAATGCTCCCGCATCATGAACACAAGCTTCCAATTAAGTCCTAGTAAAACAAATGCAGGAAGATGCGTCTGACCACAGTTGTTTTACAATACAGATCACTAACGAATATGTTTGAGGTCTGTTTTTCTTTTAGGGGCGAAGCTCCTTAGGGTCTAGCCTTGTCCGTCCGTCCGTCCGTCCGTCCGGCGTCCGTGCTCACATCGATTGCCATCCCATCTGTCTTCTTAAAAAAAAAAAGAAAAAAATGTTTGCCCAGTCGACAGGATTCGAACCTGTGCATGGATACACCAATGGATTTCCAGTCCATCACCGTAACCACTCGGCCACGACTGCGGGACGAGTAGGGGCTCTGAGATGTGGTAGTAACTCAAGAGCTGGGAATGTCATGGGTGAAACGTTGCATGTAACCGCTCAACGTCTACAGGAGAGGGCGCTGCGGTCAAATGCGTATATAATCGCGTTAAACTTTGCATGCATTGGCTCAACGTTTATAGACGAGAGGGCGCTGCGATCAAATGCTCAAATGCGTGTATAATCATGTTCCATACCACACATTGTCTCTCTGACATTGTGGCAATTTCCAATTAACCCCATTGTCCTTATTAAGGAAAATACCCACTCCGTAGTCCGCTTTTGGCGCGGCTACGGCCGGGTCCGTCCATTGACTGCTTTTTGGGGCACCCGTGGACGAAAGACAGCACCAACAAAGTGAGTCCGTTTTCGACGTGTTTATTGACTGAAATGCCAACACGCTTCGCTCTTAAATAAGAAAAGTCTGGGCGCTGGCTCAATTGTCAGTATCACCCTGTCGGTTTCCCGCGCTGCCGCATTAGACAGATTCACGGGAAGTCGGAGGCCCACAAAGAAAAACCGAGCTCCGTAGAGCCAGGGCCTCCGCCGACGAGAGCCCCTGGCACTCCTTCGGGGCCAGCTTATGTAGCCTCGGAGAATGAACGCGCCCGGGGATGCCACTAGCAGTCGCGTCCATTATAACTCTCAAGGGTGTGCCGAAGGCGCGTTCACCCAAAATGGGCAAGGGAGAACCGGCCCCTTCGGGGAATTCGGCCTCGGTTCCTTGTATCCGGGATGCCGCCGCCATTGGTGACGACGACTCCACCAGCCTGCTCGAAGCTAGGCCTAGATAGGGATAGAGGGAACCCCAAGGTTCCCACAACATGGGCCATTGACTTAAGCGGTGGAGATGCGTTCCCAAGGCTTCTAGCGGATCCGAGCTGATCCGCTAGAAGAACCACTGGCTCTGCATTTCACCGACCTTAAAGCAGTAATAATGAAGTCGAAACGCAACCCGGAACTCAGCACTACGTATGAGCAATAAGAAAAAAAAACTGCACCATCAGCATTACCTATGAACAATAAAATCAGTATCATCAGCACCACCAGAGCTTCGCCCCAATCAGCATCATTCACCACGTGGAGATGCGGTCATTTTTTTTCTGCAACGTCTGATGAACCGGGGAAAAAAACAGGAAATAACAAAATTGTTGAATAATGTTATGCTATACGCAAACTTTAGGTGCACAATGTAGTTACACTCTCTACGTAATCCTCAAACAGAGTTAGACAAGTATCATGATGTGGCAAAATTGTGAGGGGAAGGAGCCGACACCACCTAAACTTATCACAGCCTGCACGCAAGAATTGGGATGTCATCAGAGTGAGATCGAGCGAAGGCACAGATTTGATACGAGTGCTGCGTCAGTGCTCGGCTGGGCCTCGTGTCCAATCAACGCGTCGAAGGACGCTCGGCACCGGGCTCGGGTCCAATAGCCGAGTTTGCGCCATCCAACTGCGCTATGACGTTCCATGGAGGAAGAGTGGGGCGTTCCGAGGCCTTCATTATTCCAGATGGTGTTGATGGAGCTCTCGCACAACTCTGTCCAAGGGTTCAACAAGGCCATTAGTATCAAGAGTCTTTTATGCTCGCCCCTCATCATGAACCTGGGTTTGCCCTTCTTGAAACTTCAAACACCATTTCCACACGAAAGTGTTACTCATGTGGTCCCGTGCGTCCTCCAGGCATATCAAACAGTATCCCGTTAAGGATACTTTTTTTCTTCCCCTGAAAAAAAAGAAAAAAAGAACAGAATGGATAATTCTTATATGGCGATAACGGCGAACGTATGCGCCATGTTTGCACAACTACTTGACGAAAAACGATGGTTGAAAAGATTGAGAAAAGATGCAACTAATATATACTGCTTTTACTCGCGCGTCTCTTCTGTAACGAACTTTCGACTTTATATCGTCGGGAGTAAAAGAAAAAAGAAACTTTTTTAGTTATTATGCGAAGAGTAAATCATTCTGGAAGCCGCTAAATGATGTCACGTTGTGCAGGTGAATTACATTTAGAGTAGTGGGATTATGCTTTAATAGTCGCGACCGGACCGGAAGTCCTTGGGCACGTTTTTTGTGTTAATGTTGATTACCAGTCACTATAAGAACATTAATGCAGTGAAATAGTTTTATAAACACCTATAATACATTCACATATTAAAAAAATATATAGCAGCAGGAATTGCTTCGAAATGCGAACGACGTTCATTACGGTAAAGATACAGAAGAAATAAAGTCTATACCCAACGTATTCTAATAAAATTAAATGCGCCCGAAAGAAAAAAAAAAAACCTGCTTGCGAAATGATGAGATTGTAAAACTCTAACAAGTGCACTTGAAGGCTGGTTTCCGCACTTGAAAATCTCTTGGGATTTTTCATAGCGAAAGAATACACTGGCGCTATCTGTCAGGTCGATGTGGAACGTTTGGTACTTCCGTATGTTTCCTTTTTTGTTTTTGCGCATCATTCTTTCTTTTTTGTTTTTGTTTTATTGGCTTGAGAAACTTTTGAGATCGTAATAAACAATCATTTTTAATAAATAGTTTATGTCCTAATGATTTCGCAGATACTGAAAAGCCTCTGCTCTAGTGCAATCCCGTTTTAAGGTTTCTTCATGGGTTGCGCCAGAATGCCACCGCCACCATCTTTTCTCCTAGTAAAATATCACAAGAACTTGGTCGTAAGCAAACTGAGGTGTATGGCCGGGCCTCCAGACAACCAAAAAGGAAAACTGAAAATAAGAAAATTATTCCTGCAGATTAACGCTATCGACCACAGCGGATGGTAGAGCCAGA